>BMAO01037562.1:0-84753 GCA_019973975.1 Trichonephila clavata | reverse complement strand
ATTTAAGTCATCAGAGATTCTTAAGCTGGGAAAGAAATGACTATATTAAATCTAAAACCAAAAACACTACAGAAGAATCAAATGTATACATATAAAGGTCAAAATGAAAATAGAATAATAAACCTGACACAGCCTTTAACCAAAATAGGTATTACAATATGAATACAATTGACTACATACAAAATAAATCAAAAATTTTTGCTGAAAAGAAATGACAGAATTAAATCTAAACCCAGAAATGGTTCGGAATAATCATACAAAATATAAGCAAAATAATGTATATTAAACTAATTTATTTATTGAAAAAATATATAACAGGTTTAGCTGGAAGACTGATGTATCTTCTTATCAGAATACAGTCTTAAAAAAATTAGTCAGATTTTGGTGGATATAGCGTGATTTGCTTTGTGCCAATTTGGTTGTGGTGATGCTAATATGTAAGAATACAAAGGCTAATACAAATTTTTATTTATATATGAGGTTTTCTTTTTGTTAAACTGAAATTAGTGATGCTATCAATCTCGATTATAATTTAGGCTATGTATAGCGTGAAACTAAGTCAGCATGACCATTTGGTCAAAAAAAATAAGTATTTATGTATTATCGCAACCTATGATGGCATTATATGAAACGAAGCACATGGTTGCCAATTCAGTGCGGACAACACATAGGAAATTATTGCTGTTGTCAACTTGATGAGTTATTAATAGAGTTGGCAAGTGTTGCAATAATACATAAGTACCAAAAAATCTTCCTATGATATTTCAGTTCTTGCATATTATCGCAACCTATTAGAGACATTACATGAAACAAAACACATGGTTGCCAATTTAACGCGTACAACACATGTGAAATCAGCGTTGCCAACTTGGCGAGTAATTTTGAACAGTGGCATTGGTCAATAAAATCTTAAGTTCCTACATTTCCTTCTGTTAAAAAAGTGTACTGTTTTTCCTGATACTAATGTATTAGAGTCACCACAGTCAAAGTGGCTCTTTTTCACCAAAATTTGATTTTTTTCCCATATAAGAATCTGTTATTTTGATATTGTGGTGCAAATTTTGCTGCAATGACGCCAATACATAAGTACTATTTCCTTTATTGGCAGATTCCATGTTTTTCCTTTGTAACAAAAAAAGTAGAAAAATGCAAATGAAGAAAATGACACTCAATTCACACTAATTGAGATTAACAGATTGTCAATATTGTGATTCTTAGTTAGAATTTCTATTCACGTATAAGATTTTGCTTATTGTAGTTTCATCATATCTTTATTTATTTAAAGTTGCTTTTGGTTTGAATTAATATTATAATTTCTATACTATATGTAAGGTTACTTTTATATTTATTTGTTTCTTTTATTTCAATTTTAAATATTTACGATTTTCTGCTATGTGTTTTTTTTTTATTGTTCAAAACTTTATGGCAATTTTATCAAAATTAAGGCTTACTTTTTCTGTTTTAGATAACGTTTTAATTTAAACTGATGATTATAATTCCTATTTCAGTGACACAGTTTTATTTTTTCTGAACTATCCTTTTCTTGCCTATCATTGTTGGTACAGTAATTATGTGATACAAAGACTCAAAAAGTCTATTTTTCAGCCGAATAATAATTTGTGAGGCCTTTTGTAAACAGAGTCTTCGTCATGACACAAATATCAAAGGGGTTTTTTTTTTACAAAAAAGAACCTCCCCCTTCACTTCTCACCAGAATTTTTTTTTGTCATGTCCATTTCTTCACAAAAAAATAACAAACATTTGTTAGAATAATTATGAATGAACACGGAAACTATGGATGCGATTAAATGCTCATCAAAGTAATTTTCCTTCTGGCAAATCTGTTCATATGCAGATTGTATATATACACAGGCATTGTATACATTTTTTACATATAAATGTTGTATGTTTTACATATCTATGCCATTTTCTGTTGTTGAAGATAAATATTCATCCTTCCTAATAATAATTCCTTCATCAGCATATTCAATATTTTGTTCAATGTAGAGAATATTGCTTAAAATATAACAGAAGGAAAATGACATTGAATTCAAACTAATTGCTCTTAACATGTTGGTAATATCGTGAAGATAATGCTTCATATTTATAAGGAACCAGTATGTACCATGTTATTTTTTTTTTTTTTTTTTTTTTTGCGTGTCGCTGTTTTTTGCCTTATGGTCCTTATGACCGATAAGAATTCATCTTTGTTTTAAATGAGAAAAAGTCATAAATTTAACAAAAAACTATTTGCTGAAACTATGATAAGGTGACCTTGAAATAATATTCTCATATTTTTTTTGGAATTCCATTTTGACCAGATTTTCGTTATGACTTAACTTTGCTTCTGGCAATCTTTCAAATCAGAAAACTGTATCAGGTGTGGTCGCAAAAAGGTTTGCACATAAAAAGGATGCACCTTGAAAAGATTTTCTCATATTTTCCTCTGGGTTTCTTTAAAATTCAGTGTTGAAATGATTTTACGTTGCTTCTGATAATCTGTTCCTCACGTAGTTTCTTGGAGATCATATGCATATTTTATGTTATCATACTGTCCATATACGATATATATATATATTAATTATTACTATAGTTATATTTATCATTGTAATGTACTCATTCTTTTGCTCTTTGCAATCAAATTATAATTTTTAATAGAAATATTGCAAACAAGTATTGTTTTAAGAATGTGTTTTTAACAATATGGTTTTATTATTTGTTTCATTTAGTACTGTTGTTGGTTCTGGACTATTTCAACGGGGGCCTGTTTTAGGTAGATTTAATTTTAGCTCATACTAATTAAATTTTTTAGTATTGAATTACATCTAATACTCTATATTAGATGTATTGCAGAGATGTTATAGATAGTATTATATAAGGTATGGGTGCAATGCTAATTTAATTTTTTTTTCAGTTGAAGGCTTCCTAATATTTTTTATTTATGATAGCATTTAGTGAATCAGTTTATCATCATTAATTTTTTCTTTCGGTTCATCTATTGCAGGTTGTTTCACCCTATAGTTCCCATAGCAGAAACTTACAACTGCTATCAGTTTTTCTTTAATAATTTTTATTTATATTTGCATTCATTCATATCTATTTACTCTTCAACTTGCTAATTTTCTCTTTTACATTGAAATATTTGTTTTTGTTAAATTACTATTTACTTTGAGGCAAAATTGCAATTTGTTTAAAATTATTTATAGTGAGAACATTCATTTGAAAAAAAATATTTTTAATTTTTGGTTTTAATATTTTTTTCATACAGGGTTTATCCTCTTTAAAATATTATTATTGCTATAATAGATGAATTTATGTTTTTAAAACTTAACCCGTGCGAAGAACGGGCATTTCAGCTAGTAATTATATATAATAATAATCACAATATAACTTAATAGTATTATAGAAAGAAAAATCATCGTATTGTAATATAAAAATTATACATAAGAATATACTCATATAACATAACTAGAAGTAAATAGCGAAATATTATAAGATTATTTCATATAATAATAGTATTGTTATATTTTATTATAAATAAAATATTTACATAATATATATATTAAAATTAATAAGGAATATAAATTAAAAAGTTAATTATTTCTAATATATACGTTATCTCTATGGGAACCACATCTACAGCCGATAAAGATATCAAGGTAACTATATTGTAATGTTATCGGCCATTTTGGCGACACATAAACAACTTGGCGTGTGCCAAGTGATACAAATTAACACCAATCTTTTAATCATTATAAGTATCATAGTTGTCTTTTTAGAAATATTCAATGCGTATTTTTTCGGCATGTAATATGCGAACTTTGAATCATATGCTCGAAAACCGTAATGTGTCATACTTATTGAGCAATATCTAAGAATTTATAAAAGAATACTTTTCGCTTTACATCGTTTTGGATTTTATCAAAAATCATAAAAGAATTTATTTTATAGATCCGGTATTTTTCTCTGTTATAATTCATATAAAAAAATCAGAAATCAGACAGAAAAAATAACAATATCCTGTTTTTCATATAAAGCTACCATATTAGAAGGAAAGCGCCGATTTGTTTAAGCAGTATATGTAATCAAACTCGTATAAAATCAATTATAATGTTTAACTATTCTTTTAATATAGTTATTTGTTGTGTATGAAGATACACAGGACGTAAAGCGTTGAGAAATCACATTACTTATTAAAAAGTCTTAGCATATTAGGAGAAATTCAAATTTTTTTCATGTTCTAGAATTTTGATTCTTTGAATAATACAATTTTGTCACATAAAAATCAACACCATTCATACTCATTTTATTTTACGTTATAGATCTATATAAATCAATATTGATTGATTTTGTTAAATTCATTGTGTTATATACAGTTAATATTTAAGCGAAGGGGGGAAATAAATAAATTGGGAATGTTAAATTTCAGATTTGATTATTTTTTTACTTTGTAAATATCTTTCGAATCAATATTCATAGCCATAAATGGTGGCATTTTAATTTAGTCAGATTTCTTGAAATAATATAATACTTAATGTATCCGACCACTTGCGACAGCTTTTTTATAAAGAAATGGATATTGTTTTTGTTTTAAAGTTTGTTTAGTACATTTTAAGAAAAAAATGCTCAAATTAAGATGAGAAAAGAAATCATTATTACTAAAATGGAAAAAAGGTAAAAATTTGCAAAAAATAACATAAACTCGGCCCATTCTGTACCAAAGGTTTATAAACAAATTTTCAATTCTGCTGCGTTGCTATGTCATTCATGTTTGAAATTACCTTCAGGATAACAGAATTTAATTTTTACAAAACCTAGAGTACTTTATCTTAGATAATATATCAAATTGCTTAAAAAACTGATTATACACATAAGGGACTATAAATTTTGAAATAAAACAGTGATTGATAAATTTGAAGATTAAAACACTTCTATTATTATACAGAACATGTACAAAAACTTCACTTAATTATTTTGATAAATCTTTCAGCAATCTCTGTTCCCGTTTGAGCATTTTCAAAAATAAAATCGAGTATATAAAACGCGTTTAAAGTATGACATCTTGCTTAAAGTAATGGCATCTGCTTTTACTAAAACACTTGTAGTTTTTGTTCTAGTGAACGGAAAATAAAAGACTTCGTATTTTTATTAATAGAATAAGATGGCCTATAAAATAAAATCACAAAAAATTCGTCCCTTTTTTAACAAAATTCACAATTTTTGGGTAGTCTGATATTTTAAGTCTTGCAAAATGATTTATTTATAATTATAACGCAACTTTCCGTAATAAGTTTACTGTACGAAAGCCTGTGAAATATTGCGAAGATAAATATTCTGACAAATATACGGTAATTATTTTAACAGAACAGGACACAAAATACATCTCAAATTATATCTTTCCGACTCTAACAACTGAAACATAGCATGCGTTGTTATATATAGATAAAAACTCTCTTTAGACTGGAACACACGCTTTATTCGCTTTAATATGAATATAGAATTTCTAAAGTTCAAAAAAAAAAATTTGTTTTACCTTTGATGATTAGCCACACATACTTGGTCAAGGCATTTTATTTCATATAACAAATCTTTATTGAAGAATGTCGCAATTTAACGTACAGGACCAGAATGGGGGACATACCATTATTTTATGCCTGAATTTTCAATCTTCAATAGTTAATAAGAAGAATCATTAAAAACATTCCGAAATAGTTAATAACATATCATCGAACACAGAATTTCAATGCAACATCTCAGAAAAAAACTTAAATCAAAGTATGTCCTATACCAAAGGAAATTCTTGCCATTTAGTAAATTTATACCAGAAAAGTATAAGCAAACAATACAATACATGGCTCATTTTTTGATAAATATGATCTGCACCATAAAAATAAATTCTTTCATATTGACTTATTATTACAACATAACTATTTGTGAATCTCCAAAGAATGAATTGTTTTGGGATATTTGTTAATGGCTTCCTGAAAACTTGAAGATATTTTACAATAAAGACATGAATGTCTGCTTAAAAGTATTTGAGGGTTGTATATTTGTCAAAAATTATATGTGTAATATTTTTTTTGTATGTTTTGTTATATGAAATTGTTATATAATATTTTGTTATTTAAAATATTGTTTTAACTACCAATGTAGTGATCAAACACTTATCTGTATTTTCATTTCACAGTTTACGATGGTCGCTAAGAAGTCATGTAGTTAAAAAGAACGTTGTTGCCATGGTTGAAACAAATGATATTTTTTCTATTTTTATATTGTTTCTATTATAATTTTTGAAATTTTTTTATAAAAACGAATTCATGGGTAGTTTAAACATTTTAGTTAAGTTTTGACACCATAGTCAGAATTTACTTTTGAATTTATTGGTAAACGTTATGCAGTTGTTAACTAATAAATGTGGGCGGAAATATGTAATTGGAGATTTAGATTAAAAAAAACATTTTGCATTCAGAAAAAAAAAATATAGGTTTGTCGATGAACTGTAGTAAACCAACACTATTGTTCTGAGTATGATAGCGTTTAGTTTTCACAAACACGTGTACAGGTTTAATTAAAATAAAATTAGAAAAAAAATATCTTTATTTAAAGAAATGTATGCAGTGACAAAACTACATAATTAGTTACTAAGTTGAAATGAATAGCGGCCCTTTTCCGAGATGAAATATGTACTAAGCAACGTTTCGCAATAACATTTTTTTAACTATACCTAAAATATCATTCAGCAAACTGATAGTTTGTCAATATATACGGTATATATAGAAAGATGATGCAATTAATTTGTATGAAAGATTTTAAGCACAACTGAACTGCTTGAAAACTGTATCCTTAAACCAATCTTTGAAAACGATCCTAATTCTGGAAAAGGTTAGGCTTAAGATTATCTGCCGCTAATTACAGAAAAGAGAAGGTTGCTCTGTGATTGGAAAATCGAACCTCGTGATGATTTGAAAGTCATGAGCGTTTAAGTGCTGTTTTCTAGAACTTTCCGGGCTGGATAGTTAGGTCTCGAGATGCTCGTTAAAGAAGAATTTCGTTCCAGAAATGGACAAAATTTATCGATTATCGCTTCCCCTTAATGTGAGAGGTTTGCAATTCTCGATATTTTTCTTCCCATCAGTTAAGTACACAGATAATTTAAGTAGTTTAAGGTAATACTTTAAATATCGTTTTCTGCCGCAAAATCTGTCGAATAGATTGGTTTCCATTTGTATGGAAATTTCACGCGTTTTTTAATTTTGTTGCCTTATGTTGAGTAATCAATTCAAAGTTTAATGGGGGTTGCCTTGGTAAATGTTCTAAAAAAGATTGTGTTCAACCATTTACATTCAAAATATGAGAGCCTCTATGTTATGAATATATATTTAGCAAAGAGTTTTATTATTAAGATGATTCTCACTATTACTACAGATATAATCAAGATAATATTAAATTATCTTCGAAAAATGTCAAATTCTGTATGGTTTCAAATATAAGCCTAGATTTTAGATCTTTCATCAAAAATTTTGCGAAGTTCGTTACCTGTGTAAACCAAATTGGAAAAAGGATTCTATAATTTTAAAATGTAGATAAGCCAGTAAAGCGAGGGGATTTTTTTCTAATAATCTTGTTAAGAAAGGGGTAACAACAGGATTTTTTTTCTGGTAGCCCTATCAGAAGCTTACATGTTTTTGCCTTTATTTTCCCCTTGTATATTACCTGCACTAATCATACTTTTTGTACCATTTTTTTTTTTTATTTGGAAAATAAAAGAAAATATTCTTATATGGTAAGTGATTGTAATTGGGACTTCCAAGTGAGTAATTTTGAGTTTTACGAATTATTTTTAAACTATGATTTTGTCACTGACTTTGAAAAATGTATAAGACTTTTATTTTCCTTTAAAATAAAAGTCCCTTTCAAAACACCCGAAGAAGACGAAAAATTAAAATCGCTTTCGTATGACCATTGGAAAATAATGAAACACATTTTTCCTACACTGATTTTTTCCCAAGTTTAGCAAATCCGTATAAGCAGATCCCCTCGATTTTAAATTTGAAATATTTCCAAAAATTCGCGTTTTATACCGCAAATTATACACGGGGATCTATGTTATAAAATCACAAGAAATAAAATTTACTTCTTTCAAAATGTTTTAAAATACATTTAAGGAATAAACTATATACTTTCTTATACTTCATTCGTTTCATGACATATTTTATTTTTTGAGTAAATTTGGACTTTTAACTAACGTTTTTGTTTTAATATTTACATATTTTTCTTATCTTGCTTGGGACTTATCCATATTTTATCTTGTCTGATTTTATTTTTATTTAATATTTTCCCTTTAATTTTTTTTTTTTGAAAAATTCGTGATTAAAAAAAAATAATCTGAAGTAAAGAAGAAATTTGTTATTTTTTTTTATTTTGACTGTCATTTAAAAGTTGATTGTTTTTTTATATATTATTTAAGGTGACTAACTACATTCAAGTCCTTGGTTTTGAAAAAAAACCGTAGAAATTAGTAATATGCTATTTAGTCTTCAGTTGAATTAGAATATTTATATACAATTGTTTAAAAAACATTATTATAAGAAAATCATTTTACTGCAATTTTTTTGGCAAAGTAAGAAAGAATGCCATATTTTCAAAACATTCTCCTTTCCATGAATTTGTTTTTTAATAATAATATTAAGCCGAGATACAGCTATGACGTTTATACAGGGATTGAAGTAAAATCTTTGAAAAATTAATATTATTTTCAGAGTTATGATCAAATAAAATAACAAAGGGCGTTTTTTTTATTAAAATTTCTCTACTCTTATGTTATAAAATGTGAAAAAATTCCAACTTCAGAACTTAGTACAACCCCGGTATAAAAGTTCTTGATATACAGAAGAAAAATATTACTATGGAAGCACATTTTCACACACGCCAAAGAATGTTTTGAAACTACGTCATTCTTTCTTCATATTATTTTTTAAATGCGTATAAGTAATTTTTCTTGCAATAATATTTTTAAAACAATTTTATAAGTATATTCTAATTTAACTTATTCTAAACTTTAAAAAAATTATTCATTTATACGCAAATTCAAAATCACGATTAAAATTGTTGTTTACTTAAGTTATCCGAACACGTTGAAAAATGACCAAATTCAGTCAAGACAGATATTTTTGTTTTTTTATTTTATTGAATAGAGCTATCTTTTGACTTTACGAAAAATACTTTGCTTTGTTTCTACACTACCTAGAGACCAAGTTAAACTCAATTTTATTAATTTAGAAAAACCGGAAATGGGGTTTTGATCTACCAGAAGTGGGCATTTAAATTACTCAAAATCTATCATGGCGAGTCCGATAATTCAAAATATTACGAATGCATTTCTATAAAACTTTTTAAACCTGATATTTATGTTATTTTTAGAGAATGTACAATAATATTTCTTATTATATGAATACTTTTTGAGTTATGGCTTGTTTTTTATACTGGTCTCATAAAAAAATGTAACATTTCTTATAATGTTTACTCAATCAGCTCTAAAATTTTCAAATTTTAGTAAAAAATTAAAACTTTAGTACATTTTCTAGATAAATGCATCTAATTTGTTTTAGTAATGCTTTTACTAATATATGTTTATTACTTTTTTCTCTAATTGCTTTGAAGTTATTCAAAAATATTGCTAAAAGTTCCCTTATAATTGTGACTTTTGTAAAATTCAGGTATTTTATTTAAAATTTTGATAGTTAAATAGTAATATTTATTGGTATTGAGTCCTAAAAGAGCATTTATAATGTTTTAGTATGCCATTTTGTTAAGGTATCCGAACACGTTCGGAGTACTTTTTAAGTGTTCATTTTTATTTTTTCAGTAATAGGAGCCACGAAGTTAATAAAAACTAATGAATTAGCAATACATTGAGGAAAATATAATTTTTTGAATTACTAAGATATATTCTATACTTTATTATTTTTTTTAAAAATCCGTTTCAAATTATGGGAAAAAATACTTGGATAAGTAAGCTGCTCCAGAATAATGTTTCCCCATTTTATGCTTGATCTCCTTTTTGTTTACTTCACCTATCGATTGATCCGTATAACGACCCTTTACACTAAAAGCTTCCAAACAAACTACCAAATTAAAAGCGTATTTACGAGGGATTTCTACAGCAGATAAAAAAAGGAGGGAAGAGGCAAACGATTTTTTTTGTCTAGGTAACATCTTCCAAAGCTCCCGAAGCTGTTTGCGATCAACGAGAAACAAGGAGCGTCAGAACTGTTTACACACGCTATTTATTCTTACTGGAGATGGATGGTGTAATTACCTGCAGGCGCCGCTTAATGTCGCGGAAGACTACGTGGGACATGCTGAAAGCGATAAAATTGCACACAAGCAGGTGTTGTAAGTCAGACATTTCAGTCATCTGGCGAAATGAAAGATGTTGGCAGACTCACAAGTGGAGGGATTTAGGTGGATCTCACTTTAGCTGGATTCTTGCAGTCCCAGTTATTGATTGACTGCAACTTGTAGTTGTAGGATCTTGGTTTTTGTTGGAAGAAAATAAAGGGTAACGTAAAGAACTATAGGCTAGAAGTTTGAAATATTGTTGCCAAAAGAAAAGTGCTGAATTGTTTGATGAAAAAAGTTCACAAGAGATAAATTTCAATTGCAGGATAAGCCTTTAAACATTGTAGAACAAGTTTTTGGATACTTTATTTAAACAGTCTCATTCTATGTTTAAATATTTCAAAGAACTGGTTTTATACTTTAACTAGTTTATGTTCAAGTGAAATTTAGCTACTTTTGTGGAAGATAAATACATTTTGGGACTATGATAGTATTAGCTAATCTACAACTGGAACTAATTTTTCTTTCCCTTTTTGAACTTGTGTATAATCCTTATATTAAGTCTTAAAATGGAAACTTTCTTGGATTATGCATATTTTATTATAATTAATATAAAAAAAGAATCGAATGTTTGTTTTCTGATAAACTAGATCTTGAATAAAAATATATGATCAGATTTTGAAACTTGTTTTTGTATAGCAATGAAGAAAAAGACAAAAGTTATTTCTGTTCGTGGTAATTTTTTCTCTTTAACATCTAATGTGTTACAGTAGTTATTTTTTGTATTTATATCAGGTACAATATGTAATTAGATCAAAAAGAAGCTAGATTTAGAGCCTACACTTTTCTATGTTTATATATATGTAAAGGAATGGTGCTTATATGATCATGTGAAGAGATCATATATGCTGAGGATATATTTAGAGTTTTTATACTGTTATGTGATAAATATAAAATAATTCACTTATAAAATAATTCACTAAGGGATATTCGGCCCATATCCCTTACAAGCACTTTATGTGAAATTATGGAAAAATAATTCATTCCCGTATCATGAAATGGCTTATCAAGCGGAAAGTATTACACTTTTACCAAACAGCTTATAGAACACAGCATATCACTGTTGACCAACTTTTCTATTTGGTGCAATCAATCATAGATGGATTTCAAGAAAGACCTCATAGGAAAACTGCAGCTGTATTCCTTGATCTTTCTGCGGCCTTTGACAGGGTTTGGAGACAAAAACTCATTAAAATTTTGCATTTCTTAGGCGTCTCAGGCATTATCTTACTATGGATCAACGATTTCTTAAGAGATAGAAGATTTGCTGTAAGGGTAAATGGAAGGTTCTCAAGGACACATAGATCTTGGGCAGGCGTTCCGCAGGGATCGGTCCTAAGCCCACTCCTTTTTCTCCTCTATATGAACACTGTCGATAATCACATTGTTAATGAAGCTAAAATAGCCTACTATGCAGATGACATTGCCATTTGGCACTCTCATACTGACATCCTAATGTCCGAAAATGTGCTGAATGAAAATCTCTCTCACATTGAAGACTGGGCTAAGCAGCTCAAACTGCTGATAAATCCAGAAAAAACCAAATACTGTGTGTTTTCTACTGACAGGGAGAAACAGGGCAGCCTTCCTCCCCAAATTAAGGTTAAATAACTCAATTGTTGAAAAAATCTCCCATCCCAAATACCTTGGTTTAACGCTAGATGAGGAACTGAGGTTTACCAAGCATATACAGAATGTATCGCAAAAGGCTTTAAAGAAGCTCAATATTCTTCGAAAACTTTGCGGTTCGACTTGGGGTTCTAAACCAAAGACACTCCTAAACACCTACACTGCACTTATAAGAGCAATCCTCGAGTATGAAGCACCCGTTTGGGCTCCATCAGCTTCTACCTCAACAGAGAAAATCGACTCTGTTCAGTATAGGGCATCCAAAATTATCATCGGAGCTGTGTCCTCGACAAATAATGTGACAGCTGAGAATGAGTGTGGCCTGCCATCTTTGAAAGGCAGGAGGAAACTTGCCTTCATTAAATTTACAAACAAAATCGGAAGCTGTGGCGAACAACATATTTCCAACATCACTTTTCACTCCTGGACAGCTAAGAATAGGCTGAAAAGATCTTCAACACTTCAGTTTGAGAAAGACATCAGAAACAACATTAACTTGAATCACACCAGCCTTGACATCATTCAAGAACCTTGTTTTCTAGTCAAACCACCTCCCTCTGCCAAAATATTTTTAGACCTTCTTGAGCCTTGCACGAAAAAGGAATCTAAGGACACAATTAAAAGGAAAGGCATGGACACAATTATCAGTCTTATGAGGCCTCGTTTAGTAATTGCCTACACTGAAGGTTCTTCAGACTCAGAGTGCAATAGGGGTGAATCTGGTGTCTACCCAGATAATACAACTTCAAAGCACATGGTCTCCGCATGGCAAATTGCTTCCAACTTCACGTGTGAGCTCATTGCAATTAGGACAGCCCTAGATATTTACCTTACATGGACAGATATCGCTAATTCCGACGGCATTATTGTTCTCTCCGATTGTAGATCCGCTCTTGAGGCCATCGTAAAATGAAAAATGGGACTCACCCAAGAAATCTTTACTTTCCATTGGTGCATTGGGCAAATCAACCACCCTCCAGTGGATCCCGGCCCATGTTGACATCGAGGGAACGAGATGACCGATTTCCTTGCCAATGAAGCCAAAACCCTTGAACGTGTAACTTCTTCGACTACGGTCTTTGATGCCAACGCAGTCTCAAAACAAAAGCTCTGCTCAAACCCACGAAAAAAATTCTCGCTGCTAGAATTAAATTATAGCCGAGAAATTACAACAACAATAACCAGACTAAGGACAAAACATTTTAAGAGCATGAAGATTCTGCCTGATGGATCCAG
The DNA here is from genome assembly GCA_019973975.1 of Trichonephila clavata. NCBI lineage: Eukaryota > Metazoa > Arthropoda > Arachnida > Araneae > Nephilidae > Trichonephila > Trichonephila clavata. The sequence continues at coordinate 71,487 of BMAO01037562.1, read as the reverse complement.
ATCATATGTGGAATGCAGGCACTGCCCAGGAAAGCAACTGGATCCCAAACATCTTTTTAACTGTCCTTCCATTGTTGGTGCCCTTTTTAAAATAGACAATGACTACAGCATGGACATTCTATACTCGGATCGTGCCATGGATGTTGCCACGGCAGTGATTCACGCCTTTGGCAATATTTGACTAATTTCTTTATCTTTATTTTGTTATATACCCCGGCACTTTGTCATACACGACAACAACAACAATTCACTAAAACTCGAAATAATTTGATATTCTAATAAAACTTGAATATATTACAAGGCAAGGGTATTGCTTTTCATTAAAATCTTTATAAGCAGGTTCAGGTCCTGCCCTAAAGTTGTTCTGCTAGTAATTGTTAATGTTGTTCTGAACCTTATTGATAATGAACTATACTTCACCATTACATTAACGAATTGATTGTTTTGTGAACACATATTGAATTTAGACTAAATATATTGAATCCCCTGACTTAATTTGTTAAAAACCAACTTCAATATGGTTGACGTTTCAGATCTGAACACACCAACTTTAACAATAAATTAATTAGTAATATTTATAATAAAATAGATGACTATGCACTGTGTATTTAAAATTCCTGTTTGGTACAGAAATATACGTACATCAATTAATAACAATATTGTATTTTATTTTTTTATTTCGAAATTATAAATTTGGTACACTCAAAGTAGACAAATTCACTAATACAAAGACATTATTCTATTACTGTTGAGATTATGATGATCCTGTAAGAAATTGTTAAAAACATATACAAACAGAACAACACAATAGATCGCCCTGTACCTTTTGATATCCAAGTTACTTCATAAACACTAGAATATTAATTAGCTTGATGATGATCTGACTGTGAAGATTAAAAATAATTTACAAACACAACCAACTTAGAAATACTTACTCCAACCCGGGAGCAATCACGCGTGGCACAGTCACCCCAGGCTCACGAAATCTTGAATTCTGGGAAAACTGTTACCAATAACATTGTTAGTATCCTCCTATACGACACACTTCATGGGTACTAAAATGTATTTGCCACATATCTCCCTCTTTTTTGGAACAGACTACGTTTTTACCTGGGAACGACTAAGTGGTTTTTATTGTTGTTTTGTACGGGGGGGGGGACTCATAATGGTTTATAAATGTAGAATATATATATAAAGGAGAAAAGCGACTCACTCACTCACTGACTGACTGTCTTACTGACTGACTGACTAATCACGATATCTCTGGACCTATTCAACCTACAGACTTGAAATTTGGTAGACATGTTCCTTTCATAGAGTAAACATCAGCTAAGAACGGATTTTCCGAAATTCGAAACGCAAGGGGCGTTACGGGGGTTAAGGGGCGTTCTAAATAATTGTTTCCATTTTTAAACTACTCAATGTACAATTTTGAAATTGGGTAAGCAGATTTCTTTCATACAGTAGAGATCCACTACAAAATAAGTTTGGTGAAAATCGACCCCCAAGTGGCGTTGCAGGGGCTTAGGGGGCGTTATAGATAATTATTTCCATTTTTAAACTATTTGACGCACTGTCTTTAAATTTGATAAATAGATTCCTTTCGTAGAATAATGATCAGATACAAAATGGTTTTTGGGAAAGTAACCTCCAAGTGTCTCGTTGCGCGGAGGGGGCGTAATAGATAAATATTTTCGTTTTTAAACTACTTGACCAACCTGCTTGAAAATTGGTATAGACATGTTTCTTTCATGGATTAAATATCCACTACAAAATGGGTTTTGGGAATAATGACCCCCCAAGGGGTGTTGCGGGGGGTTAAGGGGAGATATAAATAACTATTCCGATTTTTAAACTATTAGATGCACAGTCTTGAAATTTGGTAAGCAGATTCCTCTCATAGAATAGAGATACGCCACAAAATGCGTTTCGTGAAAATAGACCCCCAAGTGGCGTAAGAGGGCGTATATTTTTCAATACAATCGAATTCTTAATGCCAGGACTTAAATATCGATAATTTATTCATATATATAACGAGCAAAAATTTAAAAAACGTCATGAAATACCCAGCGAAGCGGGCGGGTAACAGCTAGTATATATATATATAAAAGAAAATGGCAACCGTGGTCTCTATTGGATGAAGCTGAACCTGATGAAATAATGGATATTAGTTATAATAGTGAAAGCAAGTTTGAGTTAAAGGGAAAATATTTCCACCGTAACTTAAAAAACTCCATTAAGAAAGAATTAAAGAACTCCATTACTCCATTCCATTATATACAGCCCCGCAAGTGTACCACAAGACACACTGCACCCTGTCAAAAAGACACAAGCAAGAAAAGGTTCAACACGTTATTTGTCGATTGTTAAAGGACAAAAAAAAACTACATTACTTGGAAAATATATGACTACTTTGACTACAAATATCATTTCTGTGATTTAAGTGAAAAGTTTCAGTGATTTGTATCATTTATTAAAGTCAAGCACACTTGAAACATTTTGGTTCAGTTTGGTTCAATTTTTTTTCTCTAATTATCAAACAAAACTTGAAAATACCCTTAAAATTAAGGTAAGTATATTTTGTCTTAGTTGAATTATTCAGATGAATTACGATTTTTATCGTGTGCAGTAAATATAATTATGAAAAAAAAAGGATTGGGGTGTCTCTGTCACCTCGCAACCACTAACTTTAGTATGGAATGTGCGCCTTATCTCGGGTTGAAAATACAACAAACTTATAAATAACCAACCGGATGTAATTAGCATGCATTTTTTTAACATGCTGATAAAGGAGAGGTGTTTTTATTACTTAAGATCTATACATACAATGGCGACTTTACAACCATTTCAACGTTTTTTTTTTTCTTTCAAATTCTTTCTTTATTAATAGATGTAGCTTTGCAAACCTTGGTTTGGTTGACTTCTCATTAGTTTATCTGAAAATTTTTGTTCATTGTACTGTTTTTTTAGTCAGGAATTTTTTGTAAAGACTTCTGTCTAGAATTTTTCTTCATAACCTATCGAGTCTCAAAGGTTGGTTAAATTATATAAAATTTGGTTAGATGGTTAAACTGGGCTTATCCCTGCTAAAATTAGTTAGTAGCTTTCCATGTTTATTGCTACTGTAGCATCTACCTTGAATTTTTATTGTTTTTTCTTTAATATGAACTTTGAATATTTCTGTAATATGAGGGTTCACTCCGCATCCTAGTTAAAAACGAAGACGAAGGCAATATTTAAACGTATTTAATTGTTAAAAAATGGGACGGCACAAACATTTGCGAAAATTAAATAAAGAAAAGGAATAATATGAAGAGGACAGTTGTGTGTGCTGCCCTTAATATTAGTTGAATTAACACTGAAAATGTCTACCGCTCTTCTTCGTTTCGTTTCCCATTCTCTATCTCCGTCCTGAATCAGTTGTTTCAAAACTAATATTTCTGATTCAAAAATGCAGTTTAATTACAATTGTGTAATATATGGTTAGAAGTAACTGAAAACCTTATACATATATGGTTAGGTATGGTACATATATATTTCTCGTTTTACAAATCAAAAAAGTGCATTGTATACGTGCTATCTCTTATCCAATCAAAATCCATCCATTATTTTATTCTATTACTTTAAATTATAGTCCAGACGAAAATTTAAAAAATAACAAACTTCATTATTTTATATCCTGTTTTAAATATTTCGTTGGTAACAAGTATTAGTTAGCAAACTTTTCAGTTAAATTTAGAAAACTTTATTTTCCAAATGAAAGTATGGCATTTTGTGTAACGACTTAGTGCTAAGATATAATAAGCTAGAGTACTAACAAGTTCTAATGAGATATCACTGTCCCTTAAGGCTATAGACGAAAATTGGAAAACTTTCCAATTATTATTTCTGTTTACTTTTTAGATTTCCAAGTCTTGGTTGTGAATTTTCAAGAAATAACATGTTACGGTGTTAAGGATATTCAAATTACTTTTAACATATGGTCTGACGATTTTCGAAAATTAGTCAGTTAATAAAGAAACAATCTTACGGAAACATAATGATGGAATTGATTGGAAAAGAAAACATTAGATTTATTGTAACGAACACAAATGTAAATTAAATTTGTTTGAAAAGTATTTAAAAATAAAATTAAAATAAACTTTTAAACCTTTATTTTTTAAAGATAATATTTGAAAAATATACAAATTTCAAATTTTACGTTTATGAAATATAAGGAATGCACAATTTAATTGTGTGTAAAAAATTTAAAAAAGTAAGGATATTTTTTTTGTTAATTTTAACTAAGTTGGTGTTTTATTTTCACCAAGTACAGTTCAATTACAATGTTCATAAACAGCACTTTTACAGCGGAATGATTGTTATTTAGATTATATAAGATATTAGCTGGTATACGCGTTCTTCGCACGGGTGAATTGAAAAATTAAACAATACATATTGAAGAGTAAAGAAGTTTTTAATGAATTGAATTTAAGTGTGAATTGCAAATTAAACAAAAAAAAGGCTTTTTGCATATCTCAACTGAAAAAAAAGCATATTTGTTAAATTTTATGTCTGAAGGTCTAATAGTTGATAAAACAGTTTTTTTATTTATAACGCCCTGTAACTTTCTTGTGGGTCGATTTTTTAAACACCTTCCTAAGCTAATCTCTGCTCAGCAAAAGTAACACACTGTTACAAATTTTCTGTAAAGAACGCTTAAAATAGAGTAAATAATATATATCTGGATGTGTGTGTGTGTAATACATTAATACTACTTTCTGTTATCTTTATCTTATGTTAAAATTGTAAGGTTCACAAGCAACGCCGAATGGAAACATACCGAAATGTTGGTGATAGAACCAAGTTGGCATCATTTTTGGCGATTGATTAAACGGTGCAGATGTTTCTTTGCTGTATCTCCACCTGATGTGGAGCTGCAACAAAGAGAATAGCACAAAACCCTTCTCCACAATATATATATATATATAATAAACCTTTCTCCCAATATATCTATATACAAAATGTTATGTTGGTTTGTGTACGCTTCCCATAACTCAAAAGTCTGGCCTATCTGAAATCTTTGACAAACTCAGACGACTCCTAGTCAGGTTCATCTTTACTTTGAGTTTCGAAATGCTATCTAAATTTTAAATTTAACTTTTACATTTTGATGTTATGACGTCATGATGTAACGACTGCCTTACGCGAAAATTTAAGCTTTAAACATATTTTTCCTGAATTATTACATATTTTTATAATTTAAGTTTATTGGTTGTCATGTTTTCAATTTCTTTGTTCTTTGATGTAATCAGATTAATTTTCGAATGTCATTTTTAAAATTATTCTTTCAACTATCTAAATTTTGTTTTGTAGTTTGGCAACATTCCGATAGTAAGTTAACGTTATAAACAATTTTTAAGTCAGGTTGAAATACATTAGGTTAGTTTTCTAAAATGAATTTTTAAACAAAATACGATTGTTTGTTTGGTATAACTATTAATTGGAGGTTTCGAATTAGTGTTTTTCATTTTAAACATCTGATATTAACGCGCGATAAAACAATTTTTATGTCATTGAAATACAGCCAGGCATGGTTTCTGATATAAATTATTTTTAACAAAATACTGATTATGGCCTGCTTGGTATTACTTATTAATTTATCAGTTTTAAATTAGTGTTTTTCTTATTTTAAACAATATTTTAAATTTATTTGATGTTATTATTGAAATGTTATGTTTTTCGTTTTCCTGATATAATTTCAGCCTATCAAAATATTAAACCATATTTTGTTTCTGATGCAACTTAAATTTGTTATAACCTTCTATAACTCTTCTATTGTAATTTGTTACTGAAAATTTGTTAGTAATGGCTCTGTTTGGTACTTGCTTATTATTGCAACAACTCTACCAACGTCTAAAATAACTCAAGTTGGCAACCCTGATCTCATGTGTTAAAGACGCACTATAACTGCAGTTTTATTTCATATAATGTCACCTAATAGGTTCCATTTGCTTGTCAGGAACATAGCTACCGCTGTATCACTATAATTGAAGGATATACAAGGCCCCCGTTACAGTGGCTCCAATCTGTAAGTACTACAGTTTCAATTAACACGGTGCTCATATCTGAAATCAGGTTCACTCAAAAGGAATTTTGATACAGGCTTACTCAGAGCTGTTTTTCAGTAATTTGTGTGTTTTATTTTAACCTTTAAGTGTAGTCAATTGGTCATACAAAATTGCCTTGCAGAAAATAGAATTGAATACCTGTTACTTTGACAGCCAACAAAACAGTGTTGGTAGTAATTATATCAAAATGGTACTGAATAATTGTTGAGGAAGCAGGCCTAGGTTGTATTTATTTGGTACTTTATGTACTCATCGCAACAATCACCAGCGTTCAAATAACTCACCTAACAACCTAAATTTGTATGCTGAATTGGAAATCATGTTTCATTTCTATAATGTCACCAATAGGGTTGCGATAATACATAATACCTTTAATTAGACTGCAACACAATCAATTCTATGTGGTTTCAAAATCATGCCATGAACAAATAGCGTACCAATAAGGAAATTAATATTGTGGATATTATTTAAATTTTTATTTTCTCCAGTACTTTAATCAATTGAATATGTATTTTACAATATATTTTAGTTTGAAGGAAACTATTTATATTGATTTAATCATTACCTTTTTATCGAGTATATAATGTTATTTTAGTTTGTGTACGCTTCTATAACCAAAAAGTTCTGTATGGATTTATTCGAATTTTGATTACAACCTTGCATTTGACTCCACAATAGGTTCTTATCTACTTTTATTAGAAATGCTATTCAATTTTTAAATTTAACTTAAGGATTTTTGATGCCAATGCCTTATATGTCACGACTCGCCTGGAAATAAAGATTTGTTATTATTTTCCCAGTTATTACATTAATAAGTTTTATTATACTTCAGCTATATTGGTTGTCATATTTATCTATTTTCTTTCTTGATACGTAATTGGATGAATTTAACACCATTTTTAAATTATTCATCTTGTAACTCAAATTTGTTTGCTTTGGCACATTCTGATAGAAGCTAACGATAAACAATTTTTAATTTCATTTGGTGTTATTATTGAAATACAGGTTAGTTTCTTGATATGTTATTTTTAACAGAAATCAATTATGTTTGCTATACTTACTTATTAATTTTTATTGGGTTTAAATTAGTGTTTTTCATCAACAATATTTTAAATTTCATTTATGTTATTGAAATAGGTTAGTTTCTTCCTGATATAATTTCAGTCATCAAATATTAACCATACTTTGTTTCAAATTTATTTTTAAAATTTTAAATCATATAACCTTCTAGTAACTCTTCCATGCTTAGTGAATTTGTTAACAGAATACTCTGAAGTTATTACAGCCTATGTTTGGTACTTTACATGCAAATAACTACCAATGTTCAAAATAACTCTGCTAAGCGTCCTGACTCATGTGTAGTATGAGTTGAATTGGCAATTGTAAAAGTCACATTTTATAGGTAATGTCACAATAGGTTCCTTGCTTTGTCAAGACAGATAGCTACCGCCGTATCTTCCACCACGATTGGCCTCCAAGTTACAGGTGGGTCTCAATCTGTGTTAATACAGTCTCACTAACACGGCTACATTCGAAAACTGCCTCCAAAGGAATTTGATACAGCTTACCTAGAGCTGCTTGGTACTTCAGCGTTTTTATTTCTTAACCTTTTAAGTAGTCAATCGACCTGGTACAAAATTGCCTGCAGAAAATAGAACTTAGGTCATCATACTGACACAAGTAAAAGCAATGTTGGTAGTAATTACATCAAAATGGCCGAATACCTGTTGAGGAAATACAGGCTCTGTAAGATTGTAATTATTTTGGATACTTGCGTACCATCGCAAATAACTAACAGCGTTTAAATAACTCGCCAATTTGGCAAACTCTTAATTCCTGCATGATACACTCAAATCTATAACTATGTGCTTCAATATATGATATTGCCAATAGGTAAATAGGTCTATACTTATATTTTCACAAATATGCTTTTGTGATGATAGTCAGTTCTTATGTCGTTAACGTTAGAGTTGTATTTAATTTTTAATAGCACTATTTTAATGCTTGGATATGTATTTAGATATTCTTATAGCATGTTATGCTAATTTAATTTGGTACTTATGTATTATCGCACAATCGCTAGCGTTCAAGATAACTCGCCACTTCAGTAACTTAATTTGTATGTTGAATTGCACCTATGTGCTTCATTTCCTATAATATCACCAGAGGTTGCGATAATACATAAAGTACCTTTTAATTAGACTGGTCATGATACACACCAATTTGGCGTGATTTCAACATGCCAAAACAAATAGCGTACCAATATGAAATTAATGGCTGTGGATATTTTAGCCTTTTTATAGACTATCCATTAAGAAAATTGTACCAATATAAGATTCACAGTCTGGCTGGATGGACTGTGCCTTTTCCATTTAGACCAGACTGAGCTACAGCAACGTGGCAGGGTATATTAGTAGAGACATAGAGATATATATGTGCATGCTACATTTATAGTGATCGGCTGTAATGGTGTCTGATTGATGCCATTTGCTTTTACAAACACTAATTTGCAGAGAGAGAGATTTAGTATTAAAGGAAAACTATCCAAATCACAAATTTCTTCAAAGCTAGCAGACCATGTTGGCAACCTGGCAATTGATCGAAAGGTGCAGAAGGTACTGGTTGCCAAAGCCACCTGATGGGAGCAAATAAAGAGGATACACAAAACTTTCTCCACAAAAATGCAACATACTTTATAATGATTATTGAACGGTGTTGATATAAATTACAGGCCAAACATCCAATTATATAAGCCTGCATTCATAATATGAATGAATATATTCCTATTATGAACATTCATACGAACATTGCGAAATGAATATTGTAATAATATCATCTGATCTTTATCATTTAAATTTCCCAAACCAAGCTTTATGTACTTAGAATTAAATTTTAAGAACTGACTACAAAATCATAATATACTTTTAGCCACCATAATTATAGAAAAGGAATTTTCTAAAATATATTCTGCATTGAAATCTTGATTTAATTGTTATCAAACTTATTGCATTTTTGAGAAAGTGAAATACGTTCAACACGAAAACGCTTAAGACGAAATATCGATTAACACGAAATAATACAACGATTTTAACAGACTACAATGTATTTTATGCATCCTTTTCTCTTAACTCGAAATGAAAATCACGTAACACGAAGAGCTTTTCCTTCTGGGAATGAACAGAATACGGTAAACACCAGCCACGTTGGTTAATCATAAGAATTCGTTGCAGGATGATAAGGTATGTAAAACCCCAATTATGACAGACGAAAACGTTTTGAAGTTTGTGCAGTGCTCAGAAAATGCCATTGATGCAAAATTCGACAGCTAAAATGAAATTAATAATTCAGCTCCTGTCCCCACGTCACATGAAATTAGGAGCATCATGAAAGGTATGCACAGTTATTTAGACGCTCTTTCCAATGGCTAAATGAATAACAAAATGGACAATGTTGAGCAATTTGTTGACAATTTGCGCTAAGAAATAAAAGGCAAAGAAAAATATCAGATTATATTCCAAAAAATCAACAAATGTTCTCAACTTTCAAAAAGCTTTAAAATTTTGCGTTAAATTTCATAAAGCTCTTGTGAATGTGTTTTTCATTGGTTTTTATTAAATACATGCACATATACATATCTATTTAAATAAAATGTACTCTGATAGCCTTAGTGTTGTTGTATATACGTTTTACTTCTTCATATTTTGCAATATTCTTTAACACGAAATTCTTTTAACACACACAACAAAAAGTTAGTCCCCTTACTTTAGTGTTATAAATGATATGCATTGTATTTATATATAAAAACAAACTATATGAGCCATAAGAACTATTTAGAAACGTCATATTATATTACTTAGACACTTAAATAATGTCATGCAAAGCAGTCTTGATTCGTGAGGCATGTAATTGTCCAGAGAATTTAATTTATTTTTTTATTAAATAAGATGATTAAAACAAACTAAACGATGTTTTGAATATTCAACACTATTAAACAGTATTGTAAGATTCGCCCGGCCAAAACAAAACTACGTATATAGGTGGCGCTGCCATCGGAAGGAAGAGAGGAGGGAAAAAGAACTAGAATGGCGGAGGAAGCGATGGCGGCTACGACCTGTAGCTTCAGATATAAAAATAGCGCGTAAATATTTTAACGTTTATATGCATTTTTAGCACTATAAAAAAAGTTAAAATGTATTTTCTCTATTTTTGAATTATGTAAACACATTGAATGAAAATATTTTGTTTAAATTAATTTAGAACTAAACATATTAAATATTTACATCTTTCTTGGATATAGACAGTTTAATCAGATAACATAATCATCCCATTCTTATGAAAATGACATTTTTTTCTTCCTTGTATGCTATGAATATTTCATGAAAAGCGTTAAAAAATAGCAGTCTAGTCATTTACAATGTCAGAACATTTATTTATACGTGTTCGGGTTATTTCCCTGCATTTAAATGATATTCCCTTTTATGCCAAACTTCTGTTCAATAGTAAGACATATTGTGACGGAAAAACTGAGTAAACATCTAATGTGATAAATTAATATTATAAAAATTTAACCGTGACCACAAAAATAATCACAAAAAGTTTTCATAAAATAATGTTTAAAAATGTATTGATCAAAATTCTTTACTCCCCTCGATTTAATCTCCTACTAATTTCAACACAATTCTCCCAACATTTTTTTAATCCTTAAAATGCGCTTTAAAGGATCGCTTTTCTGAACTCCCTTCAAGATTTAAATATAATTTTACTAATTACATAATTGGGGTTTAAAAATGATGAATACAAAGTGATTTCAACCGTTGCGATAAAAAAAAATACGTGATGGTATATCAAAAGAATACGGAGCTTATTCAGCTATGTTTTGTTGAAACTTTTGTCAAAAAATTACAAATAGTAAAGAGGGAGATAGAGGGAGAGAGAAAGAGATACATTTACTGTGTGTGGTGCAAAACCCCCATAAGAGTTGTCTTGCCACATTTCCCGTCATTTTCAACGAATGTATTTAATTACAGGAAATAAATACTCGCATAAAACAATCTTTCATGTTTATCTGACCAGTTCGAAAAAAATTAATAATTTTGAAAAATTAATGAAATGAAAATTTGTGTATCATTATAAACAAATTTATTTTCAGGCGATAAAATAAGTGGAATAATTTTTTTTATTGTTAAGAAAATTGATATAAGTTTGTGGATAATATCTATATTATCTATGCATTGTAAAGGAAGTATTTTGGAGACTTTTCGATCACAGTAGTATACTTGTCTAAAATAATTTAAAATGGATAAATCTGAGTTATAGAAAAGGCGTTAAAAATATTTTTAACATGTTGAAAACTCAATTTTTTTAAAAGACAACATTTACTTTATAGTTTTCTTTGTACGAAAAAGAAAACTGTTTGTTAAGGTAAAACGTGATACCAAACTGAAAAACCTCTACTTTTTGTTGATTTCTCAAGAAATTCAGTTCAAAAATTACCTTTTGCATGTTTTGACATCATGATTAGTTCTTGTTTAAGGTATTTTACACTTTGATTTATTTGAAATAGTTTCACATTCCTTTTAATAAAATTACAAATTGCTCGTTGGAACTTTAAATTAATAAAAATGATTTCTTACAGTTGCTGCTTGAAATAATATATATATATATATATATATATAAAGGAACCTATAGAATAGAAAATTTTTGAATTGGAGTCGTTAGTTTTGAATAGGAAAATATTGTTTTTATCAATTATTTTGCTTTAAGAAAAAAACTAACACTTATTTTCCTAAAGCAAGAATTTATCAGAATAAGTTTTCTAGGAGGCAAAAATAAATAAATAAATAACTTAATTTTTTTAAACTTCAAACAAAATTTAAATCGAAAGGAGTGCTTTGAAAAATACTACAATTTAAATTAAAAATTTGAAAAAGTTCTCAACTCAAACATATAATAGGACACAAAGATTTAGTCTAATTCCGATAATTCTATTGATAATGGAACACTGGTATGTAGTACTATTTTTTAAAGAAAATTAATATTAATAAATTTATCTCTTTCTCTATATCCGATATTATCTTCAACGGAACGAATGTTAAAACCAATATATATTTATATATTTATTTCTTGTTATCAAGAAATATTCATTTTTAAGTCGAATCTTTTAAATTGTACAACAAGCAAATCATTTTATACATTACGTTTAATTAAACCATTGATGCAAATTGTGTTTAATGATCATTAAAAATAAATAGGAAGTTCTCTTTATTTAGGAAAATAATTAAGTAATTAAAATAATGTTTAATTCGTTATTTCTATGTCACTTTTCGAATTAAATGATAATCTTTAAATACGAGAACTTTTGAATGCAAACTAAGGAATTCTCTTGCACATGCTGTAGTAATATTTATGAAGTACAATTATAATGCTATTCCCCCCCCCTCTCCTCCCGTGAAGATAATGGCCGAAATGCTTTATAATAATAGTATAACACTTTTCTTTTCCTTGTCATTAAGATATAAATTGCTTGTTTTCATTGTTACATGATATTTAATGTTGAGATTTTATGCTGTTGTTGAAGGATTATAATTTGAAGCGTACATTATTTCGTATTTAATAATTACTCCCCTGATAAAATGTAATTGGAACCATTATCATTCAAATAGCTGGCTTTTCATTTAATTTGGGGGTCATTTTTAGTTTTCTATTTGTTCCATTTTAGTGCAAATATTTTAAATACCTGTACTAAAATAGAATTAAGCATTTTAATTAATGGAATAAAATAGATTTATACGGAGGCAAATAACAGATGACTAGCTGAAACGGATAAGGGTAAACAATAAATGGAACATTAAATAATAAGTACTAGCTATTTTATTAAATACCTATTTTTTTAATGAAAAGATAAGGAAAAAGTAAATAAAAACCTAAATAATTACAAATACTATTTTTAATATTGATTTAATAATTATGTAATTTTAAGCAATCGCATTGCAATAATAAACGGATTTAATTACTGGATAGAGTTTGAGTTCTTTTAAAATTCAATTAAACCGAAACATTTAATTAGAATTAAAATAGGCTTGTTCCATAAGAGAGTAAATTAACAGCTAAGTTTTATAATGGTCATATTTCTCTAAAAAGCCAGCACAATTTAAATTAAAATAAGTCCCAACATTTACATTGATGTCAAAAAGTCCAGGAACAAACACATCTCCATGGTCATTTTCTAATTTATTGGACCAATGCATGTAAAAAATGCAAATTCCTTGTGTACATAAAAATGTTTTGAAGAATACATAAGATTTTACGAATATACAAGAATGAAATATTTATATAAGACAGAATTTTACCTGAAAGAAAAATTAAGTCACTTAATTCATATCAGAAGATTATTGTAAAAATCATTGCTATTTTTTAAACTAAATAACAAGTATAAATATCAAATAGTGATCTCACATATCATAGCTGCTTAACTTTGAACAATACATTAATATAGATATTTTAGAATTAATAATAATTTTAACTGTCCGTATACATTTATATGTTCTTAGAATATTTTTAAAGCGTTTAGCTATTGACCAGAAATAATTTCAATCATTGAGATATAAATTTTGCACTGCATTATTAAGGTATAAATTTTGAGGTATAATTATGATTTGTGTGATTACTATTAAGTGCGGAAATTTTAAATTCCTTCTCCCTGTTTCTCCAAACTTCATGGAAATAAATATGAAATGAAACGATTTTTATTGATATAAATCTGTTCAATAATCAATTCAGAAATTCAAATTCAATGAATGAGAAGCAACAAACTACAGTGAAAATAATAACTTAAACTAGAGAAATTAAAAGTAGTAAAAATTGAGTTAATTCGTTGAAAAACAGCTGTTGATGAAAAGTCTAGGTTAAGAAAAGGTAGGGTGATATTGTAGTTTTAACCTTACAATTAAATTTCCTGTTCAGTTCAGTTAAAAGCTTACTTTTATTTTGTGTCTGAAGCTGTGAATTGTAAGTACATTTGATGAATAAATTAACAAATAAGTTTTTTATCGAATTTCTTATGGAACTTTTTGTCTGGCATTAATATATTAATCAAACTAACTCCACTGGGACTCCTAAAACAAACACACAATTAGAAACTTAAATCAACGTTCTCTGAAAGAAAAATAAGAAACATTTACCCAACCACGAAAATAAAAACTAACCTCAAACACTCCTTAAAACAAAAACTTCAAACATTTTTGCTTCGAAGGAAGAAAAACCAAAAGAATTTAAAAAAAAAACAACACTTTTGCACTAGCAATAAAATATATTTTCTTTTTTATTTTCCAAAAGTAGAATCGGCACGAATTAAAATACAGAAGTTTAAAGGAAACAAATTGATGCAAGATTCTACAAAATTTGCATTTACTCTTCACACATCACTAAATCGTTACGACAGGAAGATTTAAAAAAGAAGAAAAAAACCTTTGCAGGGGGAACAGAATGCGAGGTTCACAAACCCTCAACACAAAAAAGTATTAGCCAAATTAAGCGTAAGTCGGGTCGGTTGATGTTTTCTCATTTTCAACAGCTAAGGCTTTATTTTTTTATCTCATGTCACTGATTCTTTTCACACCATTTGTATCAAGATAAAGTTCTATGCACGTTTTTCTTTCATGGCACGAATTCCTTCCGATTTACAGAAAAATGCTTGGCTTACCCCCAAATGCCTGGGGAGGAAATTAATATATTTTTACTTTGCTGTGTGTTAAACATTTTTTTAAACACAAGGTAAAAAACATCGCTAATTTGTGAACTTCCAAAGGCATTTTTGAAAAATTAGAACATACTGAAATATTCAATTGTTTTCATTTATTGATTCGATTGAAAACATTGTGAATTTCATTTCATGTAAAAGATTAAGAAATTGAAAATGGTGTTAACTGTAAATGTTTAGTAAGCTGCTCCCCTAAAATTTTAAAATTAATTGAAGAAATATAAATCATTATGTATTTTATAACAATTTAAAATATTTTTCATATAAGATTGATATTCAGAAGATAAGCTAAATCTATAAAGCAGAATTAGGACAAGCACTGCAATATCAACTAAACACATGTGCCAAACCTGCTTTATGCTGTCTCAAAGTTGCAGTAAACATTTTTCAGAATCTTGCACCAACCTAAAAACAGATTGCCATCGAAACTCTATATTGCAGCTGCCTTAACCTGCTCATCGTTGTCAAAACGACGTATTACCAGATACTCTTTAATTTTTCCACATAATATATGGAAATGGCAATACACCAGATTTAGATTGAACACAATGTGCTGTCAGACATTTCCCATTTAAACTTCTGAAGCGAATTTCGTATTCTACGTTCCTTGTGATGTATTGCCATGTTGTGCAAAATTATAATTATTTGGACGACATTTCATAATGAAATTCTGTTCACGGATGTATCTTTGCTCTCGAAAATCATACTGTTCCAGGACTTAAAACATTGGATTAAATTTTTAGCTGATGCACCATTTTCTTTGCATATTATACAGTAACAATATTTGTGCTACAGAACGAAAATACCAGATAAATCAGTTTCATCTGAATTATCTTCAGCTGTGTTGCAAAACTTTGATGTGTTGAGAGAACTGTAAAACTTACTATTCGATTGATCTACGTAGAATAAATATATATTGTAGGCCTTTTACATAAGTTGATGATTCAATAATCCAAAAAAGTTAATTACTCGATTCACTATTCTTGATCATATATTCTCGGTTTAATTTTGTGTGGAATAAGTTAAATATAATTTTTTTAATGTTAAAAGCAATACTATATGTGTAACAACATAATTATTTGATTTGTAAATTAGCTGCTTAGTGTCTTTTAAATGTATTTATTTAATAATAGCGAATGCATTACAAATAATAGTTAGAAACTTTTATGTGAAAATTATTTCTCAGAAAACGTATTACATAAATTTAATGTAGTACTAACGATCCATTGCTCTCTTCAGAAGAAAACCTTTGAAATATCTTATTCAGCAATTCACTACGAAATTGTTATGAATCTGTGTGTGTGTGGTCCAGCTTTTCCATTAATTATCATTTATATAGATCGTAATCACAATATAGATTATCGTGTATAATGATTTCTTGAAAGTGTGTGTATGTGCTGGAATGAGAAATACGAGTAATCCGTGGTCAAATGGGCTGCAGCGCATTCTTCAATTTCATATCCGATTCTTGCAGTGTGGACAGATATGAAGGTTCAATCTCAGATTGTGACTGGCTTCAAGCAATTACCTTATTTACTCGAATCTAAGCTGCGCCGTTTTTTCAGTGTCAATGCTACTGAAAATCAGGCTCGGCGTAGAATCGAAAGCAAAACATTTGTTGGAATTGAGTTTCAACCCCTTTCAGAAAGAAAATGTAATCGTCAATTCTTTAGACTTCAAAGCCATTGATGACGTACCTCACATTCCTCAGTTTAATCTCAGTAATTCAGTCTATCATAAATATCATTGTCTGCCAGTATTATTTTTAATACGCTTTCTTTGATCACCTAACCATCAAATATTTCGGAAATAGCATTCAAGACGAGTTCATTATGAAGCAAGTGTCAAAAGGCATGTAATTGTATATGTAGAAAAAAACGGAAACAGAATAGCGGCACTGAAAATTTGACACGGATGAAACAAATATACGTCGATGGGTGTAAACAAAACATAATTTATAGTCTTTAATAATTCTTTTACATTCTTCATTCTTTTAAAAAAATGTTGCATAATAAATGAATCGGATAGTCTGGAAGATGACATTGTGTGGGGAAAATGGCGATGCCGGCACCCATTCCGAAATCAGCTGTGACAATGGGAGTGACGAATCATTTTCGAAACATAATACAGACGGTTAGAATAATTATAGGTTCATATATGTACTTGAAATTTTTTAATGCTGGCCAAAAATTAATTAGCAGCCTCCAATTATTGCTCATTATTTTTTTTTAAAATTCGGAATTGGTTATTAATAAACTTTTACGCATTTTTTTCCTTTCAAAAAACGAGTAGAGAACTGGGGGTGCGGCTTAGTTTCGAGTTAAATAAATAGTTGGCTGAGGCGATGAGATCCGACAGGCGTGTCTAAAGTTTCGTTTTTGGTCTCCAAAAATTCAAGTTTCTGCTTTGTAGTGAGCTCAGAGGTTGCTCTCTGTTTAGTCAACAGTAAGAACGAGATATAAGGATAGGAGGAGAGGATGATATTAATATTATAATTCAGTAAAGTATAATTCAAAGTAAAGTCTGCTTTCATAAAAAAAAGTCATTGCAGATTAAATCCCTTAAATAACGCCTACCACAAAAACCGGCGTATTACGCGCATTTTTAACACAAAAAAATGAGACCGAAATTTACAGGTGCATTGACTTTTCTATGTAGATCGAAATAAAAGATAACATTCGTTATGAACTTAATGGGTTGTAATTCTAGAAGTATATTACTTTTATCTAAAGCTTGG
Organism: Trichonephila clavata; assembly: GCA_019973975.1. Lineage (NCBI taxonomy): Eukaryota > Metazoa > Arthropoda > Arachnida > Araneae > Nephilidae > Trichonephila > Trichonephila clavata. The sequence goes on along the minus strand of BMAO01037562.1, from coordinate 53,882 downwards.
AATAATACCTCAAATAAATGACTACAAAACATGAGAGCATTGAACGCGTACATTTCAGGATTTTTCATAAAAAAGAGGGATAAGCGTTACACAGCGAATATATTTAAAAATTTTAAAAAAATGCAGCTTGAAAGAATAGGTGCGCGCTATACGGTAGTGCACGTTATACGCCGTATTTTACGGTATGCATTTTAAAAGTCTAGAATCTTCAAATGAATTTACAGAATATACCTTCCTATCCTATTGAAAAATTAAGCAAATCAAAATCAATATTAGAACATTAATTTATAACGAATTATGTCACACATACTTTCAAAGCTGTGAAAAGCATGTTTTACTGACAATTTAGAAAAAAATAGTTATAAATAATAACACGTTAATCCTAATTTAACAAAATCAATATTGCTGAGATTTTTATATTTGGCATAGTTTAAAAAGTGTCGAAATTCGAAACAAATTTGAAAGGAAAACACCAGCCGAATTTCTTCATCAACCGTCAAATGCGCTTGCAATTTTAACCTCGAAAGATATAAAAAAATAATGTTTTACTTGAGTTAAACGTAAATATATCAATTATAAATAAAATAATCCACTCATCAATGTCAGCGACTACCAAGTTGAATGGATAGGAGAAAAATTCATACAATATCACTCAGCAAAAAGAAAAGCGAATTCACTATTCGAACATAAAACAACTCAGCTTTAATTGTTAGCCATTTAATTATGTAAAATGATTAAGAATACAATTCTTTTACGAACATTAACACACATATACATCAAATTTACACATAACTTAATTAGGAAGCCAATAACATTATTAAGCGTAATAAAACACTCATGACAAATATTTAAGGTATTTAATTCAAGACTAATTATCTGACAGAAACAATAAATTAGAATAAATTCTGAGTAAATTAAACGTTCTTGGATGAAATAATTTTAGTGAGTTAATCCAATAAAGTGCAATCACAAATATATTCAAACAATCTTTTCCTAGCAATTAAATTTTTCCAACACTCCTTCTAACCTTTCTTTCTATTTCTTTCTTTGTACCAATTCTCGACCATTATTTTCTTACATCTGATGCAAATTGAACTTTTGGATCAGTTATCTTCCGAGCAGCTGATCTCATTTCTAAACACTAGATTTTAAATTAGAAGAGGTTGAGCAGTTGCATTTTCACTATTCGCTCCGGTGGTTCCCTGTATTCCCTTTTGTGTGTGTTTTTACCCTGTTTCTTTGAAAATGTCCTATCGATTAAGAATCTAGTCGTTTGGCGATAAAAGTTAGAAGGTGGAGGGTGACGTAGTGTTTTCTTTTTTCTCAGGTCATTCTTGGAAGTAGCGTTATAGGAATGGTATGTGTTGTTTTTAGTTGAAAAGAGAAGCCAAGTTATCGAAACGTGCCAAGAATTACTCGCATTTATTTTCTAATTTTGAGTTTATTTTGGATTTTTATATTGAAAATATGTAATTTTATTTGACAATACTACTTCGTCTTGGCAAATAGCAATTTTTTGGCAGAGGATTTATATTTTCAGAATTTTGTAATGGTTAAACCATTGTTGTAACTGGTATTGAAACCTGCTTATGTCGAAGCACTTCCATTTAAAAAAATTGATATTAAAACAAATTAGAATAGGAAATTTTTGTTCACTTGGCACGCCCGAAAAACGCTATTTTCTTCAGAAAATTTTTTAAAAAATAAATAAATAAAAAAATTAACAGCCCTTAATTATTTGAAAACGAATTTCTCTTCATCTGTTAAATTGCAAAAAACTTTATCAAATGTCTTTTATGATATCTAGAAATATCAAAGCACGATTAGAAACATAATTTTTACTAAGTATTTAATTATATTTTTTTATAATTAATATTACTTTGTACGTAATTATGAAATAAACGTGCACGCAAATCATACAGGCAAAATTAAGTACACATTTAAAAAAAAACATGTCTCTCTTTTAAAGATATGACAAATTAAATGAACCTTTTTAAGACGAAAATGATATGTTTATATATGTGTTTTTTCTATTAACTAATTTTAACACATTTTTAAAAATTTTCTTTCAAATATCAGCTTGCCAATTTTAGTAAAAACACATCCACTTACAAAAATAATTTTCAATCACCTATAACACTAAATTTTAAGGTATCCACCTACCCTCTAAAATTGTAAATTTCGCCAAACATTGTCAATTTTCTTAAGATTTTATTTTAAAGCCATCTTATTAGCTTTATTAAAATACCAACTTCATCATTTTCTGTTCACTAGAACAAAAACTGTAAGTGTTTTAGTAAAAGCAGATACCATTATTTTAAGCAAGATGTCATATTTAAAGACGCGATTTACTCGAAATGTGATTTTTTGAAAATAATCAAACGGGGCCAGCGTTTCTGTATAATAGAAGTGTTTTAACTATCAGATTTATCAATCATTGTTTTATTACAAAATTTTCTGTTTGTGTCTATGACGTTTGAGAAAATTAATGGTAGCGTGAGCGTTAGGAAATTAAATATTTAGTTTATTTACGTCACAGTATGTACATTTACCTTGAACTTATCCAGAATATTGAGTATTTTATTAGTGTTCAGAATGATATTTGTGAGGAAGAAGGCAATACAACCACGGAACGCACTCTTTGGTGTTTTTCACGGAATCCCCACTCCACTCCATGGTCTTAGAATGGGGGCGATTTATTTCGGACACCTTGAATTACAATAGGAGTTTCCGGCTCGCAGGTGTCCAGCCATTGGTTTTTCTCACGGTCATTGGTTGCCGAGGTGATGTCATATGACAAGACGCAGCAATATTTAAGTATGCGTGTGTGCATAGAAACAGTGTTATCCTATCCACAAAAACAAGACGATTTTTCACCCATGTGACACGAAAACGTCACATGACACAGAGCGTTGTTTACACGGGAGTTTAACTACACAGCGACTCTGCTGGAAACCATTCTTGAAACTAGCCATTGAGATAATAGGATGGAGGAATACTCAAGAGTTAAATTGATCTACGATCATGTCACATATGAAGTTGCAGATTGTAAAAGGCGTGTCATTCTGCCCTTGATCAAGAACATTTCCTGAATAGATGTGCTCCTAACAGAGAGATATTTGTACATCTGTACTGAAAGTTACCTGAGAATGGTTGTTTTGAGGGAGCTATCATAAATCGTGAGCAATTGAAGTAAGATATTGTACAATTAAGATAATTTCCTACATTTTAAGCGGTAAGCAATCTAAGTACGAGTAATCAAATTAGTGCCCAATGCCTGGGGATTTTCCAACCCAAGGTATGGAAAATACTGTCAACAAATCCCACGAATCCTTTCTATTTTCTGCACGCAGAAATTAAAACCTGTTGAATTTCCATGAGCAATTTCTATCGGAATTTCTCAAAACAGAGCAGGTCCCTCAGTCATTGCCCCTTTTCCTTCAAGAAAATAACATTGGTAAAGACTCATGTGATACATATGCGTGTTTAAGTGTATTAAAATAAATGAAAAGTAATTTTATATATTAATACCTACCAATCATACAATGGGTATTTTAAAATGTTGATGTGCATGATCTGTGAAGTCCATAGGGGGTTATCAAGAATGTAAAAACGGCTTCTTCCTTTTTTAGAAATATATTTAAGCCAAATAGCAATAAAGTAATTGGACAGTGTCTTAGAAAATGTTGCTACAAATTTAAATGTACTGCCAAAAAATGTCAGTTGCTCTGCATTTTTGAAAATGTCATGAATCTTCAGATAGTTCATACAAGTAAGCATACATTTATCGTGTATTTTGCAATTTCATTTCTTTTTGTTGCAGAAGAACTTTAACTGATTAATTGATTATTTTTATCTATTTACTAAATTAATCATCTTAATTCAGGTGTTGTGCATATTAACTTTTTATTGCAAAAGAACTTGAACCGATTAATGGATTATTTTTATATATTTACTGAATTAATCATCTTAATTCAGTGTTGTGCATATTAACTGTTTGCGCATTTTAGCGAACACGCGCACTCAAGTTTATTTGCACATGGGCATACACATACAAAAACACAGATTATCATAAAAAGAACGTATATTGAAATTTTTATGTGTAATCGATTAATTATATTAACTTCCAGTCAAAAACACATTTACAAAAATAATAAGTAGGTGTACATAAAAGGAAGGCAATTACATAATTCTTGACAAACATTTTTTTATTAATCATGTTTTGCAGTTCGCATTTAGCTTTTTTTAAAGTTCTCAATCGTCTAAAAACTAATATAGAATTCCGTAACATAAACAATAATAGCTTAATTATGATTAAGAACTGTCATACAGAAAAATGACATTCGTAATAGGGGAACGGAAATGGTGTTAGATTAATTAAAAAAATAAAACATGTGCAACATAATTCATTTTGTTGAAAACTATTCTTTATTCATAAAAGATGATTAACAGGATTTAAACGTTAAATGTAATTACTTTTCATGAAATATAAATGTCAGAAAGTGTACTTCTAAGCCGCATGTAATTCTGCAAAAGAGCAAAGGGTGATAATTAATGACATTTGAATAAATAATACGTTTAAAGAGAAGCATATTATTTGTGTGACTCGCCAGTTAAATATATTATTTTATATTCATATGTAAGAATTTCAAAAGCAATATTTTTACAACAAAAGAAAAGCGAAAATTGAATAATATTTAAGAAGAGAACAAAATAATAAAAAATTACTTCTTCCATTTTTGGTTTTATTACTTTTCCGAGTTCAGAAATTTTTCTTAAGACTATCGCATCTTCATTCATTAACAGAAAGTTCTATCAATAACGATTGTCGACTTAACGTCTCGACATGTGTGTCTCGGACCCCTTTTTCTCTCCTTTGATGTACCCATAACGCTTCCCCAAAAAATGGTTCTAGAAATAGCGAGTGGTCCATTTTCTTTAGTTCTCTTTACCATTATGTATGAGTTTTCTCTGGATGGCAACGCAATTGAAAATAATGGAGGAACGATACCTTCTGATTTATGATGGAAGTTTTGTTTCTGCCACAGAAACTGAAAATCCGAAAGAAGAAACACTCTTGATTTATCGCTCGAAGCAGGGATACTTAAAAGAATGATGGATCATCTGCTAAGCATGTGATGCACTCGTAAAAATCTTCCCATTTTTAATAATTGCTTGATGAATAATTTGCTAAATAGATAAGTGAGAAAGTAATGTTTTTGCCTTTACGGCCTTATAATTCATACTTAGAGGTAAGATATATATTTAACATCCTTATTTCTCGGATAAAAATGTTCAAGAATCTTTAGCGGATGGTTATTATGATGTATAATAGATTTTTATCTGGTGTTGTTTTTATATCGTAATCAATTTCAGGACAATATTGATTTTTCATCACAATGCGAAAAGGCGGAGTTTCTTCTTCAGAAGTTATTTACTTATTGCTGATATAATAATAAATGTTTTTGAATCTAATACATGTTAATGGTTTTGTTTGAATAAAATATTAACAATATACTTTTTAAAAAGGTATGTTTGCTGGTTCTGAAAAATTATCAGTATATTATGCCAGCTGTTTTTAATCGAAGACTTAGTACACATGCCAAGCATGTCAAAAACAGATGCGTATGAAGGACAGATAAATGTAGTTTTAATTTATTATCTACAAAAACATTTTTTATTAAAAAGAACAATGTTAAAACAAATTTATTATTTAGAAATTGACAACAGCCGTATTTTTTTAATAACTATAGTGATATAAAGTGTTCAAAATTAAACGATGAATTTCTTTCCAAGAAAATTTTCATTGTTTGTTACTTACTGTTGCATCGGTTGGGCTGCAAAAATAATCACTGAAGACCATAATATCTCACATCATGTAACTGGAGTTTGGCATATTGACTAATCGATACCTGCCCACTTCGCTGGATGTTTTCATGGTTATATATTATGTCTTGTTTTTAAATTATTAATATTTAAGTCTGAGTATTATTCTTTGATTGTTTGGAAAATCAATTCTATAGCCCTCCTGATTTGAAAAGACAGAATATTAATTTTTAAACCAGAAAAACGTTATATCTTACTCCCCTTTTCACACCTCAGTCCTCATTAGAAGCGAAGTCCTGAAAAACTCGTTCTTGATCTCCGCTCATCAAAAGAAACATGCTCGTCAGGTTTTAAGTCTCTAGGTCTAATTATTCAAAAACGTATTATTTCGTGTCTAAACCTTCCCGTAACTCCCCTTGAGAGTCTATTTCCACAAAACCCGTTCTTCGCGGATCTCTAAACAAAAGAAATATACCTACTAAATTCCAAGTTGGGTTCCGGGAATCCCGTAATGAGTGAGGGAATGAGACAGTGAGTTTCATTTCTGTATGTATGTATGTATGCATATATATATATATAATAAATGACTTACGTTTTGATATCTAATCATAATTTAAATCTCCTTTATTTATAGTATCTAATTCATAAATCTTAATACCCTATTTCGAAACGTGTCTCTTTCTAAAGGATTTAAAACATGTTGGCTTACTACCGATTTTTTAGACCTTGAACTTTGATAGATTTATTGGCAATTCGAAGAAATATAGAATCATTTATGGTTATTATGCGTCTTAGTATAAGGGATTTAATATTCCCCAAACAACTATTTCATTTCAATCAGTAACTAGTTATACCCTTCACCCAGACACGTGACTATATTTTTTATGATTAGTTTTTTCCTGTCCTTCTCTGTATATAAAAACTTTATTTTTTAATAATTCCCTCTCTTGTATGTTTGGAATTGTACTAGAAGCATGCTACAATAAATTATGTGATCACGAATTCGCCTCGTTATTTTTCGATCACGACCGCTTAATTCGCGGGAAAATATATATTGTACACTGCTGGCCACCGAAAATGAAACACCCTGAAGGAAGCACTCAAATAACATAAAATTTACAACATGCATTAGCGGAGGTGAGATATGCAAAGGATTAGAATTTCAGCGCAGACACACAACAAGCAAGCTTGGGGCGCCACCTCAAAGCGCTATTTAAGGCTTGGAGATTTCGACGATTTCAAGTTCGGCAATTGTGTTTTTCTTGTGGTTTTTTCAAAAAACGATCAATTATGTCTCGTAGAAAACAACGATCAGCTTTTGATCAAGTAGCCGAGTTCGAGAGAGAAAGGATAGTGGAATACCGAGATTGTGGATTACCTTTCAGGGAAATCGGTAGTCGTATTGGACGAAACCAAACAACTGTAATGCGGATATGTGACCGTTGAATGCAGGAGGGTACGACGGACCGACGGGGTCGATCGCATCCACCTCAGTGCACCACTTTACGTGAGGACGGCAAATTGTGCGCATGGCAGTGACGGATCGCTCAGTCACATCACGAACCATAGCACAGCACATTGAGTCTGTAACGCATCATTCAGTGTCTGCACGTACCATTCGACGCCGTTCACAGCACAGTGGTCTGTCCGCAAGACGTCCATTGCTTGGTCTTCCCTTGACGCAGAACCACAGACGTCTCGGCCGCTAATGGTGCGATGAAAGAAGGATGTGGGTGGCAGAATGGAATGAAGTTGTCATTACTGACGAGTCACGCATCTGTTTGCAACACCACGATGGTCGAATTCGAATCTGGAGACACCGTGGAGAGAGGATGCTGAACAGCTGCGTTATGCACCGGTACACTGGTCTTGCACCGGGTATTATGGTATGGGGCGGTATTGGATAAGACTCTCTCACTCTTCTAGTAGGCATTGCCGGTACTTTGAACAGCCAGCGCTACATCTCCGAGGTGTTGGAGCCAATTGCCTTTCCTTACCTTCAGGGCTTGGCCACAGCCATATTTCAACAGGATAATACGCGACCACACGTGGCACGCGTTGTCCAAAGGTTCTTCGTCAATCACCAGATTGAATTGCTTCCCAGGCCGGCTCGCTCTCCGGATCTTTCGCCGATAGAAAACATGTGGTCCATGATTGCTCAAAGATTGACCCATATTACACCCCCCAGCTGCCACATTAGATCAACTTTGGTAACGTGTGGAAGCTGCTTGGTCTTCTGTACCCCCAAGAACTCATCCAAGGTATCTTTGAATCAATGCCGAGGCCTGTGGCAGCGGCGATCTCCAACAATGGCGGCTACTCTGGCTACTGATTCTGGCAGGAACCACACTTCACAGATGTCTATAAATTTATTCATTTGATGCTTGGTCAACATGTTATCGACAAAATAAATTTTGTTATGCTATTTCTTATTTTTCTTGGTGTTGCATTTACGGTGGTCAGCAGTGTATATATATTTACATTTAGATATATACTCTATGGATAAAATGATTAAAACGCTTCGAATTCAAAATGTTTCTATCAGTATGGTGTGATATAACGTTATCACTTTCCTGGGCCAGTGCTTCTAAAACTCAATATTTGCGACCCCATATTAAGTAATAATTTTCATCGCACCTCCCTTCCTTACAATAACAATGTATTGAATTCAATTGTACTATACTTTGATGCTAAAGTTACAATACGACTTTAACCTCATAAGTGCCACCGGCGTATATAAACGTCTCGCTCATCTAAAGCGTTAATTGCCCCGGACGTACATATACGTCCTTTCGAAGTACGATCTTTTCTATGCATTGTTATCCATAAAATTATTCCGAAGAGTTTGGAATGCAATAAAAGGACCTTGACAGAGTGTGTGTGTGTGATTGCGAAGGATTTACTTATATCGGAGGATTTATTTGTCTACCCCCCCCCCCCCAGATAGATCACATACGCGTGCCTAAGTAGAAAATGGTAGCACCGAGGAGCAAATCGTGTAACATTTTATCTGCAGTTAAGTGGTTAATTATAAACCGTACAAATTATCAAGATAAGTGTTAATTTTTGTATATAATTAATTTTATAAATGACAGCCCATGGGGTCACTGATAATTATTAAACTTGCTCTAATAGTATTGTTAAATTAATTAGGAAACACATTGCACGCAGGACTGATTCATTTATGGGTTTATTATGCCATTCTAAATGCGTATTTTACTTTTAATATGTCAGAATGTAGTCTGTTTACTTTCAGTAAATTAATAATTTTTTAAAATAATCTTTTGTTTACGACTTTTCAATATGTTCACGCCCCCTTGTAGAGTTATTACGCTCCCAAGGAGGTGCACCTCGCGGTTTGAGAAAAGCTGTTCTACGTAGTAATAATACGGCCCAGGTTTGACGCATGCACATATATGTTTGTAATAGCAGTGTTTTGTACTAAATATTTAATATTTTTAGTCGAAAAATTGAAAAATTATTTGAAAGAGATTGAAAACATAAATAAATGTAAGTTAAGTAAAAGCTATAATTAAGTTTATAAATTAAGTAATATTGTATAGTTTATAAGCGGAAGATAGAATTTTTTTGTGTTTATATGCCGATAGAATCAACTTTTGTTGTTATTCGATTAAAGTTATAATGCTCGTTGTGTAAATGTGTTAATATTTTCCTGCTTTTTGGCTTATTTGAATGAAGTCATTATTTCAACAACGCACTAGAACTGAAGAAAGGCACCTTCATTTTACCGGTGTTAAAAATTTATTCCGGCAGTCACTTTAGATACTTGAATTTAATTTTGTAAGTAAATTTATTTTGTTTCCGTCTTGTTGCTAACATGGCTTGTAATATTGTGTCAGTTTATCGAGTATCTTGAGGCAGGTACTTATTAAGTCAAGTATTATGTTAGAATTTGCTTCTTTTATTAAATATTTTCATAAACTACTCCAAGACAAAAGAGTGCTTATCTTTTATCAACGACAAGTGAATGCAAGTTAAAATTACGGTCGATGTTTCTTCAAGTAAATTTTGAGGCTGTAAACATAGCGCGTTTTATTTAAAGCCTTTTTATTTTGTCATAATTTAATACATAAATTTTAGAAACTAGAATTCTACATTAAAAAGTTATTTAGTATCCAAATACTATGTTGAAAAATTAAATATATAAATTTACATTTTAATATGACTAACTATTTTGATACTATTAATGCTTTTGAAATAAACAGATGCGTGGGAGATGTTTTATAAAGATATTTATATAGAATTGATCTAAGTGATACTATTGCATACTCTCTGTAACATAAAAAAGTGGCAAAAAAACAACAACAACCGAGTAATCCAAATGGGACTAAATTCAATGATATTTATGTATTAGATGTAAAATCTCAGAATAATCATAATGAACAGTGTGTTTTATCCAGAAAACACGGATACAATAAGTGGAAAATCATAAACTCGTTGGCGGCCATCTGATCCTGTCGTAAGTTGTGGGACAAATTAGGAAAAACTCATGAGTAGAGTGGGACTTAAGAAATTAAGTTATTGATTTGTATTACATTTACAGCTTTTAATTGCAATATTTACACTTAGAAATAAGTTATTCATCATAAACTACATTTAGAAATTGTTAACTCTTGTGTACTTCAAAACTAAAGAGTTTTTCATTGATGATGGAGGAGGACAAAACACAACGTCTCTTTTCGAGTGTTTCAAGCAATCTTCTCTCTCCACTCTCTTAGGTTGGGGTGGTCCCTTCTTACACTTCTAATTTCGCTCACAGTTTAGCTCGCAGGTGGAGTGCATCTGTTGTTTTTCTCATGGCTAACAGTTGTCAAAGTGATTTCAGATAAAAGGGTCTGGCAATATTTTAGAGGTGCATGTGTGAATATGATCGAGGGAAGGTTATCTACATTGTAAGGCCGATCTTGCCGCTGCGAGGCGGGAAACGTAAATTCTGTTATCCAGTTTAGTATTAATTCGTAGATTTGTACCGATATCATCCTGTGGGATGGCTTACAATACACGTTCCAATTGGCGAGCAATCCAAGGATGGTCGAAGACGCCTAGTTGTTATATCTTAAACGTGATCTATTCCGTTAACCGTTAAAGATGGGGAATATTCAACGAAAACAAACTGGGGGCAACTTGGCATTATTCTCTGGAATTGTAAGCCCAAGGTAATATCGAGGGATGGGTAACATTACGAAGCCTACAACCTCACTCATGCACCACAGGGCAGTAACGGTGTTACGAATGATAATCGGTAAGATGTTCACTTATCAAATAAAATGACGCCCTGACTCTTAATTATCGGATTGTGTCACGAACAATTTTCAGGAGTGTATCTTACGCTCTCCTGAACGCATTCAGATACCTCTCCGCTGGTAAAGAGAAAAAAAAATTGTTTGATTCTGTTTTAAAAATACACCTGGAAACTAAAGTTTGTACTATTTCATTTGATAACCATAAATATGTAAACTCCTTTCAGACATAAAATATGGAGATACATAATTATACAAAATATGTTTAAATTCAATTAAAAAATTAACACATATTGTACCTTTAAATTCAATTTTTATCACAAAAAATGGCTTGCACTAAACCTAGCAAGCAATTGCTCTGGAAGTAAGGGAAAGGAATTGTGGCACTGTAAATTGTTATCTTCATTTTAACAAATAATGCACTTTTTTTAAAACTAATTTAAAATTGATGAGCATTTCCAAATCCAGCAACCTAAAATATCAGGCATTTTTCATAATAATATTTCAGAAATAAATTAATTTTACGACTATTACTAGCTTTAAAATGAAATGTATTTGTAGTGAAATATATTACTGTTTAATAAATTTTTAAGCGCATTTCAACTCTGATGAGACTTAATGCTATTATGAATATGAATATTTCATATCTAGATAATAAAGCTTGACTAGTTTTTATTTATGCACTATTTAATTTATCTTTTTTTGGAATCTCAATTTATTTTCAGCCAAGGATTAAAAAGGTTCAAGAACACTGAAATAAAACATTAATTTCAGTTAGCATTTTATTTTATTTGTGTTTCTCACATTTATTCATTTAATTTTATTTGAATAAATTCGCTGGGTAATCTAATACAAAATCCTCATCTATACGTCTTGATTAAGATGCGTACATATAATATCAGCACTGACCCCTTTTCAAAATGAGTATTTGAGTAAATGTTTATGATTTCAGAGAAATGAAACGCGCGCGTATAAATGGTTTTTCTCTTATTCAGGAAGGAAGTAGGAGAAATAAATATTTTGATACTTTCCTTCGCTGAATAATTTATTATGTTTAGACCATTTATTCTGGAATGATTGTTTATGTCCTTAGACTTTCAAAGGACCAGTTGACAGATCGCATTCTTATTTTATCATTGCCATCCTTATTGTTTTTTCCCATTAAAATTGAGGATTCCCCACAAATATGTTCTTACATATTTGAGAAATAAGCAAAATATTTACTGAGAAGTACAATTCATATTAGTCATTTATATAGGTCGTGATTTGTTTGTTTCGGTTTCATACAAAACTGACTTTTGACCAAAATTATATAATATAGGGTGGGCAACTTGTTTTGCTTGCTGGTCACGTTGTAGGAGCGAAGGATACCGGGGTCTGTACCTATTTAAAATTATTGCTGTCACACATGATAAAAAATAATGGTACTTTTCTGTTTCCCTAGCTCAGGCGATAAAGTCGTCTAAATTGATACAAAATACGTCAAATGAAGTGTTCCCACTGGCAACCTTTAACCACATTTTCAAAAGCAGTCGTGATCTTTTCTTACTAGTAATGTCTTATTCAAAATACACCAAAAATGGATGAAACACCAATAAGAATTTATACACTTGTTGTGATATATAACCTCCTCTAATATTATCTCCCCGTCTACCGTTACTTGTTTCTGGACGTGTAAGCGGATTAACGGAATTCAAGAGACATCATTACAAATCACTATATTTATTGATACCTCTTAATCAAGGCAAGTTACACACACAATTCAAATTTAAGAACAATTAAACACAGTGGAGTATGAGAAGGAGTTACTATTAGCGGAACTACGGAATCGGAACTGAATCCACGAAAGATCAGCACGTACAAAAAATTACAGCTAACACACGTACACGTATTCACAAGTTTCTAAATCACTAACCGTATTCTGGTACTTCGGCAGGTCCGTCGTGTTGAATAACTTAATGCTGACTGGATCGGATAAAGGCTAGGTTCCACACTCGACTTTCCAATCTTAATCTTCAGCTCTTCCGCTTAACTCGTCGCGTCACTACTCACTAAATCTGTCAACAACTGCGTGTTGATTTACCGATGCTTCAATTCATTTTACTTCAAAAATCTAACTCTTAACTTTACTACTCTCTCTCTTTAACTCGCGAAACCCGAAACTTATATAATATTTCTCATTTGCATAAATCACGCTTTGGCTCCCGGTGGAGATTGGTTGAAATACATAAAACTTGAAAGAATTATTCAGGAGATTAGTGAAGACCGTACAGATCCGTCACACACTGAAGAGCCAAAAAAACTGGTACAGGCATACGAAAGCAAATAAAGAGATATGGAACCAAATAAAGAGTACGGCGCTGTGGTCGGCAAAGCCTATATGCGACAACGAGTGTCTGCCACATTTGTTAAATAGGTTACTGCTGCTACAATGGTAGATTATCAAGATTTAAGAGAGTTCGAACGATGTGTTATAGCCGGTGCACAAGAGATGAAATATAGCATCTCCGAGGTAGCGATGAGATTTGGATTTTCATGTACGACCATTTCGCGAGTGTACTTTGAATATAGGGAATCCGGTAAAACATCAAATCTACGACATTGCTATGGCAGGAAAAATATCATGCAAGAATGGGACCAACCGATGACAGACGAGAATTATTAAGCGTGATAGACATGCAACCCTTCCGCAAATTGCTGCAGATTTTAATGCTGAGCCATCAACAAGTGTCACCGTGAGAAAAATTCAACGAAACATCATTGATATGGGCTTTCGGAGCCAAAGGCCCACTCGTGTACACTTTTTGACTGCACGACACCAAGCTTTACGCCTCGCCTGGGCCCGTCAACACTGATATTGGACTGTTGATGACTGGAAACACGTTGCCTGGTCTGACAAATCTCGTTTCCAATTGAATCGAGCTGACGGACGTGTACGGGTATAGAGAAAACCTCAGGAATCCATGGACCCTACATGACAACAGGAGACTGTTCAAACTCGCGGAGGCTCTGTGATGGTATGGGGTGTGTGGAGTTGGCGTGATATATGGAAGCTCTGATACGTTTAGATACGACTCTGATAGGTGACAGGTAGGTAAGCATCCTGTCTGATCACCTGCACTCATTCATGTCCATTGTGCATTCCGACGAACTTGGCGAATTTCAGCAGGATGGTGCGACACTCCATACGTTCAGAATTGCAACAGAATGACTCCAGGAGCAATACCCAGGCATGGACTTTATTGAATATAGCTGGGATACCTTGCAACGTGCTGTTCAGAAGATATATCCAACTACTCTTACTTCAACTGATTTATGAATAGCCTTGAAGGATTCATGGTGTCAATTACATCCAGTACTACTTCAGACATTAATCAAATCCATGCCATGTCATGTTGCAGCACTTCAGCGTGTTTGTGGGGCCCCTGCACGAAATTAGGCAGGTGTACCAGTTTTTTTGGTGCTTCAATGTATTTATTAACATTTTTGTTGTGTACATTGTGGTGTAGCCAATAACACCAATTTGGCGAGATTTACTTACTTTGTTGGGCTAATTTTATATCTGTAGCTGAAATCACATTTAATTTTAGAATAAATGTCTTAGAAAATTCTCATAACAGCCTTCAGTTTATGTGCGCCATCTTGTATCCGTATTTGCTCCTGTTGATCTTCATGCAGGAAATATTAGCTCACATATATTTCTCGAGTCAAATATAAAATACAATTTCCCAACAAATTTCTTCAAACATGAAAAGTTTTCAGCTCACAAATATTTGTAAAAGTCAGTTAATGTCATACCATAAAACATTTACTTCACCCTACGTTCTGACTTTTAAGTCAATAAGTTCAAGTTGTTTCTCTTCAGGTGCTGTATCAATAACAGCAGTAATGGATAACAGTGCAAATTGAATTTAAGCTCAATTTTTTTAAAACCCTGAAATCTAGTGACTTCATCCCCCTTACTCTGCAGATGATCTATTTGCAGAAACACTCCCAGGTATATATTTTTCCGGAATAAATAGTTTCTTAATAGAGAAAAATACGCCCTTTTACGTAATGCAGTCCTTTTACGTACACCCCCACAACCCCCGCATCGTAGTGTCCAGGGCTCTAGTGGGCCGAAACCCTGACTGCCTCCCAGTAGCTACGCTTTGTAAAACCCAAATTAGGAACCTAAAACACGACTTTGCAGTTGAGCCCAAATGTTCTCCGTTACGCCACTGAAGTCTTGTAACGGACTGTTATGCTTTTGAAGAAAAATGTATTAAGTTTATAAAAATTAACGAAACAGTTACTAATATCAAAATTTATGCCAAATTTAATTGCTTTTAAATAAAAAAAAACTCTAAGCATCTAAATTGTAATGCAAAAAAATAATAGTCGATGTAAGTGTATGTTTGTGAAAACGAACAGGTTTTAATAATCGTTTTACTTTTCTTTTAGAAACTCAAAGAATAGAAATTGTAAAATCGAATAACCCCCCAGAGCTACGAAAAATGTCATTTTCAATTTTTTTTTCTCTTTTTGTGCGAAGCAAAAATAATCGCTGTACAATTTCTCTGTCTTCACATATACTCGCTTTCCATTATACGGTTCGATTGCTTTCTGCTTAAGCTCCCGGTCTTACGGCAAGACCTTTTTGTATTAAGCAGAGAAAAATTCAATTGCATTTACGCCATTTTTAGTTTTCTTTGCTGCAGAATCTCGGCTATGTAACTGCTCCAGTTCTATTTTACGCATAGCAGTGTTGCTTCCACAGCATAGAACATTTAGGGTAAACAACGTTGACTCAGATTAAGTTTAAAATGAAGCTGGGAATAAGGGATTTGTCAGTTTGCCCTAAATGTCAGCAAAGCTGAAATTTCGCCATTTCTCTCTCTTTATGTTAAATCTCTTAGAATTGGAAAAGTTGGCATCAAGCGACGGCTGTGTGTGTGATACTGGGTTTAATTAAATGAAACAGAAAGAACAGAGCGGGTAACATTTTGTAGATTCTTTTCGAAACGTTCGAATTCTTTATCTCGAAAATATTTACATTCGCAATTTTATCATGCGAATGTTCTGTTTGCAATGTAAACAGAAGGGTTTCTTTTGATTCAAAGGAAATTGCTGCATCTCACGCCTGATGCTCCGATTTGCATTTTCAACTTTTGGAAAAATCGATTATTTTTAGGTTCTTAATGCATTTATTTCAATGAAATCTTTTTAACTGGGTAATTTATCCGGCGCTGTTTATCTTTAATCTGTTTACTTTTGTTAGAGAAAATGAATTTTTAAAGAAAACAGTGCAGGGATTTCTAGCAGTAGTGTATATTTGGTTACAAGCATTTGTTAGCGAAAGGTAATAAAAAAGAATGTATTCATTCCGCGTAGCTTAACATATCTAAGTTTACATGCTATTAAAATTAGTATATATTTTATAACACTTTTTTGTGTCTGAGTAAAGTTACCGTAATATTTCATATTTAGTTATTTTTAATCTGATGATTTTATCAGAAACATTCTGATAATTTAATTTAAAATTGATATTAGAAAAGTTTAAAAATTATCATTTTCAATATATATAATGTCAAAAATTATAGTAGGCAGTTCATGTTATAAAAATAACTGATTCATTTTAATGTGAAAGTTTTGAGAAATAAAAATATGGATAGGTTATAATGGTAACAGAAAAAAGTATCAATTTTGGTATTCAAAATAGCTTCCTTTCAAGCATTTTATATTTTCTGTGAGTACTTGTAAAGAGTGCCTAAAATTTAATTTCTTCGTTTTGAATGATTGTGAATCAAATGTATCTTTAAAAAAATTGATTTATGTAAATATTATGCTATGCATGAAAGGTTAAAAATATTTCTATGCGACAAAAAGATTATAAAACTTTGACGGAAGCCTTAGATGAAAAGAGCTAAATTGTCAGCAAAGCAACACAAAGGTTTTAGAGAGCTAACACGTGTGCATTCAGGAACGGGGCGCCCTCCACCACCGGTAATCGATCACGATCAAAAACACTATGCTTATTTAATACTTTTTATATTATTAAACAGTATACACAGTATTTTTTCTGTTTATTATATTGTACAGTTTCAAGCTGGGTTTTTTTTCAAAGAACAACTTAACTGCTCACAGAGATACAATTAACTGTTAGAAATTGGTTAATTCAAGTACAGCTCTGAGCTTTGTACCCTGCAGCATGTATTCCACTGACTCCAAGCCATTGCCGTTTGCGACGTCATGGTGTCAAGCCAAATCTCATTGGTGGACGGAATGAGGATTTGCTGTGTTTTCTGATGAAAAAAGGTTATGCTTTGGTGCCAGTGATGGTATGTGTTGGTTAAAAGGAGGCCAGGGGTGCTCCTGCAACCAAACTGTCTGCGGATTAGACACCCTGGTCCTATACCTAGAGTAATGGCTGAGGAACAATTGCCTATGACAGCAGGGACACTCTCGGGGTTATCCCAAACACAGTGATTGCAAATTTGTACGTCTGTCTGGTAATACAACCTATATTACTGTCATTCATGAACAATATCAGGAACATTTTGAACAGAATAACGCTCGACCTCACACAGCTGTTGTAAAGCAACGGTTCTACAAGTGTTGATCAGTTACATTTGACCTACGAAATCACTAGATCTGTCTCCAATTGAGCACGAGTGGGGTATCATTAAACAACATCTCCAGTATCATCCACAGTCAGCCCTGACCGTCGCAGTATTGCCACAACAAGTACAACAAGCATGGAACTCTATACCCCAAAGTGACATTCGGCACCAGTACGACACACGCATGCGCGCTTGCATTCAAAATTCTGTAGGTTACACCGGATATTAATGTAACAACATTTTAAATTTGAAATTGCATTTTTTGATTGTCTTCTAAATTGCTTTCTAAATTGTTTTATGATCTTAAAAATTTAATCAATTAAGCATGTTAACTAGTGCATTGCCACAATTTCATTACTATGCAACATTTTTTTCCTATATTACTGTCATCATGAACAATATTAAAGGAACATTTTCGAACAGAATAACGCTCGGCCTCACATAGCTGTTGTAAAGCAACGGGTTCTACACAGTGTTGATATGTTACCTTGACCTACGAAATCACTAGATCTGTCTCCAATTGAGCACGAGTGGGATATCATTAAACAACATCTCCAGTATCATCCACAGCCAGCCCTGACCATCCCAGTATTGCCACAACAAGTACAACAAGCATGGAACTCCATACCCCAAAGTGACATTCGGCACCAGTACGACACAACGCATGCGCGCTTGCATTCAAAATTCTGTAGGTTACACCGGATATTAATGTAACAACATTTTAAATTTGAAATTGCATTTTCTTGATTGTTTTCTAAATTGCTTTCTAAATTGTTCTATGATCTTAAAAATTTAATCAATTAAGCATGTTAACTAGAAAACTGCATTGCCACAATTTCATTACTATGCAACATTTTTTTCTTGGTGCTAGGATTTTTTTCCGTCAGTGTATATGGAGAGGCATATATAAGTCTAAGTAACAGTGGTCTGTCGATCTCTTGTATAGAAAGTAACAATCTGCTGGCTTAAATACTGAAACCTCAAGCTGGCTGCAAATGTTAGTATTTTATGACATGTTTAAAATTCTTTTTAAAAATTTCAAATCATTAAATTACTTTTTAAGAAATTTCTGTCCAATAAAAAGTGCAATATCAAATTTTGAACAAGAATATACGTAGAACGGATTTTACAGTACTGCATGATATTATCTTTTGAAATGTGATGATTTGTATCATTGCTCATGACATTTGATTACAACACATAAACATATATGGTGTGTCATCTTCTGAATGTACTTGTGTGTATGGGAAGAATTTCTATTCCAATTATTGATTAGAACAAGCAATTTTTTGAACATTGTAATTGTAGAAATAAGTTTTGTGTAACTTGAGGAATTTAAGGTTAGGAGGAATACATCCGCGTTCTTTTAAGCTTCACTTGAGCGTTTTAAAGACGTTATTGTCTTTACATATTGCTCCCATATATGTCGTCGCCATATATTCCAAGTTAAAAGCATAATGCTATCAATATTAAAATAATGTGACATACTCATGCTTTCCTGAATCATTTTGAATACGACTGCCGAAAATATCCTCCTCTTGTCGAATACACACGAATATATATATATATTCGGAATATTGATGATATGTTTAGGTTTCTACATTTAACTTACAATAAATATTAATTATATAATTCAATGAAAAATGAGAAATTTAATATTCTTGTCAATCTTGTATTAAAAGAACATTTCATTGCAATTGATTAGAATATTTTTAAACAGATCAGAATACTACCTCAGGGTGGTCCTGCTAGTAATTGTTTAGCTAACCAGTATTTACATTTTTTTAAAATTGATCATATTGTTAATGAACCTTACTTGCTTTATCGTTATATAGATGATATAGTAGTTTTTGGTAAAAATAGTAATTAGTTAATAGTTAAAAATTATGTTCTACCCAGACCAAATCAACTTCCTTCTAAAACTAACTTTAACTCTAATATGGTTGAATTCTCGGATTTAGACTTACATCTTATTAACAATAAAGTAGTCTATAACATTTTTGACACAAGCTATTCTTTTGGTTTCCATGTAATTAAAATTCCTGAATGGAACAATAATTTGCATCTATCAATTTACAGAAATACTATTTTTAATTTTTTACTTAGAAATGATAACTTAACTACCCAGAAAATAGAAAAATTTTATAATATCAAGAAATTCTTTCAAAGCTGTTTAGATCATGACTATCATTTTAACTCCTTAAGAACTTATATTCATCACAAATACATTAATCGTATTGCTACTTCTGATTCCAAAACCATCACACAACAATAGAATCTCAATGTCAGCATATTAGTGGTCTTGCTGTGGAGATTATGTTATAACACTCTTCTTACAGTTTACATTTTTTCTCCACACCCATCTTGAACATCTTACACATTGAAAAATTTCAATTTTTGACAACCAACCAAATTATAGCCTACCAAATTTGATTGTCATCTCTCTTGGTGTCAATCTTTACATGCTGGTTTAAAGGATGTGGTTACGTATAATTTGTATTTTTAACACAATGAATAATAGCTTTCCATTGGTTTCAAGAGTGTTGGATCTCTTGGAAAAAACTCTGTGTCTTTTGTAAAATCTTTTTTGAAGAATACTTTTATTATGCAATTATTTTGATATTTTTCTGCTTAAACATTTTAGGAGAATTTTTTGCTGAACAGTAGTCGGTTGTTTTCTCATACTTTCTGTAAGGATTTTTATACTTTGATCTTCTATTTATTTCATTTTGGTTTTTCCTACCGAGTTGCAAAGGGGGAGGTTTGTGCCTTCAAAATAGTTTAACCCCATTATTCGGTTCTAAGTCTGAAATTGCTTTTTGATTCACTAGGTACTTTTTGTATTTACTTTTGTATTATTTTATAGAGTCTTCATGTTTTTTTTTTTTTATTACGTTATTTTTTATGCTCTTTATTTTCAACTTTTTATTTTTGATATATTTTATAAATTTATTATATATATATATATATATATATATATAATCCATTGCTTTTTTAATATGTCATTGGCAGGACACACTGTATTAATTATTAATGTTTGATCGGTAAAAGTTAGAAATGAAACTTTTACAAGGATACTGACGTTTCAGCTGTTTCAATGAATATCTTATTAGGATTTACACTCATGGTAATGTCTTATGTATTATGCATCAAAAATGTCGTGATACATCTTTCAGTCATTTATGATCACTTTAATATATTCTCAATAAAATTAAGGTTTGGTGAAAATATTTACCCCAAACTTAATTATTTTGCATATGTACCAACTGTTTGAGGCAAATGAAAATTTGAAGGCAAAGTTATGTGATGACTTAAATCAAAATCTGAAAATGTTTGATTTGTATAATTTTAAGTGGATAAAAATATGTTTGAATGTATGAGAATTCAGAACGTTTTTAGAGTGGATTAACAGATTCAAACATAACGTATTTACTTATTCTTTTTGGATTGCTTATTTTTGTAGGAACCGTTCAGAATTGCATAAGAAATAATTTGAAGAAATATAATATAATTATAAAGGGGGAGAGGAGATCTTTTACCAAAGGATGTTTGACGTCCAACTGCTTCCTCTAATATGTTTGTAAAATATGTATTGAAATTTATTTTAGCAAAATTATAGTGAAGAGAAATGCTATAAGAATTATTTTCACATTTTTAAATTTCTGCTTTATTTATTTGGATATTGAATATTACCTTTGCATATATCATTATCCTTAACAAACTAGTTAAATAGCACTTTATGTCAATGTAAACTTGGCTTTGACTAATATATTTTAATTAATCACATAATGTCATAAATGTGTAAAAAAATTTCAGAACCTGAATTTGGACAATATGTAAACTAGAAGAGAAAAAAAAAATACTTCATTTCCTTCTGTACTTTTTTATTTTACCCTTTTATTACGTTTCGTAGTAAATTCTCAGAATTTTGCCACTTCTTTTATAGCATGTTTAATCCATATTTCTAACTACACAACAAAATATATTCAATTTATTTGTATGTGATACCATATACTTTTAGAAATAAACGTGAAATGCGGACACTATGCGACTAATTTTTACTTTTTATTTTATTGGTTAACTTTAGAAGAAATATGCTGATTGAATAGAAAACTATCGTTAACATTCGAATGAATGTCAAAATTAAAACTTTTGTACACTTTTTATTGAAAATTCCTTTTCATTACAGATTTTTTTAACAAGACATTCAAATTAAATAATAAAAGATACAATGCTAATTAATTTCCTTAAAAGATTCAGTATTCATGGTTCTTTCAATTTCTTTCTAAAGGACATATTTTTTTTTTAAATACTGAACCATTTCATAGCAATGCAAGTTATTTGAAATAAATTAAATTTTATTTTATAGTTTGTAAATTTATTTCCATGTCTTTCATATAATCTTCAAGTTTTACATATATTCATAATAAAAACAAATTACTGAAACATGTAAAACAGTTCGTTAAAAACAAATGTTTGCTAAAAAGGAGGAAAAGACCATTAAACCATCTAATTAAAATCCATGCTTAAGAATTCTTTAATTCCAGAGACACAAAGTCAAAGAAAAATACATCATGTTTAATTAATTCACTTTTTGAATTTCTTTTGTTCTGTCTGCAGCCGAAAATACGTGATTTGTATAAAATCTTTTTATACTAATATCGCTATTTAAAATTAGCATAAAACACTTTTTTATATAATTTAATACATTGAAACAGATTGCATATATATAGCAATCAATTAAAAATGACTAATACTTTCAATATTAATTAGCATTTTCTTAGAATTAGAATTTCTTCTTATTAAAATTCTTAACCGTATTTTATTTTAGTTTATACTAGAATATATAAATTTTTTACGATTTTTGGAAGCTCTTCGAAGAATGATACAATTATTTTGTAGTTTGTAATAAAAAATGGAGGCTTTTATTTGTCACATTCTGCTAGTGAAATTAAAATACTTGGTATACTAGATTATTATCCTTCCAAAATGAAAATTCCTTTCTTTATTATTATTTGATTTGTACAGCACTAGGAAATTTTCAGAAAGCTGGAAAACAAGTTTTGTGTTTCATTTACTTATTTTAGAATGGAAATGTCTTTTTTCAAAAGCAAAATCTTCTTTCATCCTACATTTTTTATAAGTTATTTAATTGTTATTTATTTTGTTATTTCATTTGATATTTAAAGAAGAAACACAAATACCGGAAATTTCGACATTTTTTTTTTTTTTTTTGCTTGTTATATGTATTAGTTTTCTTTTTTTATAATCATGTTTTATATTTCAAAATTATTCATAATTTTAAAAACTAACTTTAATTCTAGATATTTTAAATTTAATTCAGCTTTTGATTAAAGTATTTTTATAAAAAAGAAGGGGTTTATAATTCTCGTTTGCCTAAAAATCCTATGCATGGAAATAAATATATAGGAGAAATATATAAATATGCATGTGGAAATAAATATACTGAACTGAGAAAAAAAGTAGGTTTTTTTTTAAACTTTCTATATGTAAGCAATCTATTTTATTTTTTTATAATTTATTGGAATGCTAGTTAATAGAATTTCAACCAAATATTACATTTTAATAACTAGAAACAAAAACCTAAATACTTGTCAAGTATAAAAAAATGTATTCGTATTTTCTTGTTAAATTTTTCCCAAGTTATTTCAATTTCTTTTTAACTACAGGCTGTACTTTTAATGTTTAAAAATTAATTCAAATGAAATTTCATGTTTTTATTCATGTAACTAAGAGATATGATTAATAATTATACAAATAATTTCTTACAGTTAATGAATAATATTAAAATCAAATTACGTCCATTCTTATATTACCTTAATGGTAACGAAATTGAAACATACATCAGGAATACACAAGAAATAGTAATAAAAGTGGTTTGGAGTAAATAATCATTGAATTCTTCTTCCAAAACTATTTTATTTTGTCATTTATAGCCATTAATTTTGTAATTTAATAATAAGTTAGTAAATCAAGCAATTTGATCAATGTTTTATAAAAGGGTGAAGTTGGGGGTTCAAACCCATTTCATACAGTAAAATATTTAAAATGCCCTCCTAGAAAAGGTCTGAAATTGATAGATGTGTAATAAAATATTTTGCATGATTTTCTGATTTTTTTAAATGGAAAAATTTAACATAAGTCTTGAATTGCATTTAAATATATCTTGTCCATTACAGTACCAAATTATCTAAAGGAATACAAGATCCTCTTGGATTTTAATAGGCGTTTTAAGAGATTTTGTTGGGAGTGTAGTCTTGGATTTTTTTTCACTCTTGGTGAAACGTCCAAATACAGACCCAACTCATTCTTTACACGGTCTTTTTTCACACGATTTTAAAATAGCATGGAACACAATTTAAAATTTTTTTTACACAAATTTTTGTTCTAGCACGAAATATTTTTTAAAAAAATATTGGCTGATTCTTACCCTTAAGATGAGATTTGATCGAATTTATGACAGTTTATAATAATAATTTGATAATGATGAGGTCGAATGGGAAGTTCAGCTATTAAGAGCTGATTTAATTCGCGAAGACTTGTTGTTTTATACTTGTAGCAAATTACATTTTCTTACTCATGAACCTGAAATAAAACGTGAATCTAAATTTTTAAGTTTAGCGTTGAAGAATATCAAGTATTATGCAACCAACTTGTGGAACCAATAATAACAGACTTTGTATCAACAACAACAGCAACCAAACAGGGAACGTTAATAATGAATAAAATTCTTTTATTTGAGTAAAAACCGACAGAGTTGTGAAGGACTTATCTGACACAGCTATTGATGATAGCATTTTTATCCATTTCATAATAAACGTGCAAGAGCGATTAGCGATGAATAATTATTAGTTAGTAGTTTTATTTCTAATCTGTAGTTAAACCCTGAATTTTTATATGTTGTGTGTACATATAGACTATGTGTGTGAATTTTCACAGTACACAAGATTTAATTATTTTTCGAAATAAAAATTAACCATTTTTGTTTCATCAATATCTAACATGGATTTTACTATCACTTTTTGCGCGGTTTTTTGGGAAAATATTAAGAGATTTTTCAACAAACACGATTTTTTAAAATCATAAAACATATCCTCAAATTTACCACATGTCGTATGTATTTTGTACACTTTTTTTTGCACGGTTTTTTAAGTAACGTATCTAACGTGTAAAAATAAACAGCTGAATGTGCATAACTGAAATCAAACCATCAAGTGTTTAATATCGTTCTATATTCAGAATAAACTTGAGTTCCTCGATAATCTACGTTATGAAAACATTGTAGCCCTTTTTTATCTTATTTTTACCAATTCAAAATTGCATCAAATCTAAGTAATTAGTAACGCATCTTAAAAGACAAAAAATGTCCCATTGTATTACATTTTCTATCAAAATAAAATAAGGGCATTTTTACCTTTTGTAAGAATTATATTTTATCTCTTATTACCGAAAAAACATAATCATCAATATTAAGGGATCTTTCACTTTCTAAAGGTAAGCAACAATAAATCTTTTTCCAAAGTATATTAACTTGAATAAGGTTTTTGTTCAACCAATATATAATTTAGCTTTTAACACATTGGACTGACTAATTTCGATCATAACTCACATTTTTTGTTTAGTTTTCTACTTATGTTATTGAATAGAGGGATCTTTTGATATTACGAAACACATTGTTTTGTCTCTACGTTATATTGATGCCGGATTACAAAAAATAACTTAGAAAAGCCGTAAGCATTTTTCTTAATCTACAAGAATGCATTAAAATTGTTCAAAGTCTATCATGGAGAATGGCAAACTCTATTTCTCTCTCTCTCTCTCTCTCTTTGTAACTTTTTGAGCCAAATATTTATTATTTTCTAGAAAATTTTTACTGAAATAACTCTTACCATTTATATATATGAATATATTTTGAATTATGGCCGATTATATAAATAATAGCCTCAGAAACACACACATGACACATTTCTTATAATTATTTGATCAGCTCTAAAATTTTTTCACATTAAATCAAACGTTTAAATTTTATTACATTCACTAGATAAATGTATGTAGTTTTATTTTAATAATACTTTTTATATATTGATATGTTTATCACTTTTTTCTTTAGTCGCTTTAAAGAAGTTTTAAAACAAAGTTAAAATTTCACTTATAATTTTTATTTTTTTGTAAAATTTAGATAACTTATTTTGAATATGGTGTGTTAAGTATTAATATTTATTGATGTTCTTTCCTGAAAAGTATTTATAAATTTATAGTACATTATTTTCAAACGTACTTACTTAAAACGTATTTGGATACATTAAAAAACTATATACAAAAACTATATATGTCATATTTTTAAAATTAAGAAACTGATATTCTTTCAAAGAAATCAAATTAAAGAAATAGTTTAAATGATACTGTAATATCTAGCGAAGCTCTAGAATTCTCATTAAATTCTTTTTTTTTAAAACTTTTTCTGAAAATTAAAAAAAAAACATCTAAATAATTTTCTTAAGTTTAATGAAGTTTTTAAATTTAAAATTCTTTTATTTTTCTTTGCAATTTTCAAGAAAATGTGTCAGTAAAGTTTAACGGAACTCAAGTATTGTCTTTAAATTTAGAATTTTTCTTTTTTAGGTTTTCAAGCTTGTTAAAATAATATTGTAAAGTTTAACGAAGTTCTAGTATAGTCTTTAAATCCCGAATTCTTCTTTATTCGGAAACCATTAACCAAAAACGCTGACAAAGCAAAAAAACATCCTTCAAAAACAAGAAACTAGCAATGCCCTTAGCAAGAGTTGCCTGTTCTATATAGAACGACACAGTCATAAAAAAAAGTCGTTTTGTTCTTACCGCTCTGCCGACAGAGCTACAGGATCGTAATCTTTTTTCTTTCCCACTTTTGATGTCACTTGTTCCTTCTTTTACTTCCTTTGTCTTCACTTTCCACTCGCTTTTTGAAAGAACTTGTGAAACTCGATTTTTTTTATTTCCTTTCTTACAGTTTTATGATAACTTTTTTTGAAATGTTTTTGCATTACAAGTGTTTAATATTTTGCGCGACAAAGTGTATTATTATTCACGATGTTCTTCTGGACTTTTATGTTCATTCACTTCGACATATTTGTGTTTTAGCGTAAGAATGCTGTATTTAAACATTAATCTTTCAATTCGTTTAAAAACATTAGTTAGTGTAATTTAGTTGAAGTCTTAGGGTATATATTTTGCCAATTTTCTACAGTAGAATATAAAATAGGCTTGCTGATGTATTTTTCTAAATACCGTAAAATCCGGCGTTTAACGCGCTTCGCCGTATAACGAGCACAAGCTAAAAGCTTTTAAACTTCAATTTTTAGTTTTTAGGTGACCGCGGTAGCCAAGTGGTAGAGGCAACGGATTATGGCTGGCGTTGCATGAGTTCGATCCCAGTACCACTGTAGGGGTGCGATGCACGTTAAATCTGTCGAGAGCTCAAACGTCCTCCCGTTGGTGTGGTGTGGTAGTTAGGAGAAGAGGGGGACAGTTCAGATGTCGTCCACGTCACTTGACCGTGGTTCAAAATAACGTGGTCCGTCGCCAAAAGTCCTCATGTAGCTGAACAGTACGACGTTAATATTCACTCACTTTGGTTTTTAGATATATTCGCTGTATAACGCGCACCCCCTTTTTTACGAAGAAACATAAAATGTATGTGCACAATGCTCTTCAGAATTCCTTTATTCGAAATATTATTCCAAACTTTAGAAATAAAAATAGTATACATCTTCTTTAAGTCCATTAATAACGACGTTGCTTTTAAAAAGCAAATTTCCACAAATATAGAGGTCTAATTTTTTCTATGCTCATCCCTATTTTCTATTTTTAAAGCACTCATTTTTATACCCGGCGTATAACGCGCACCTCATATTTTTTTGTGTTAAAAGCGCGCTTTCACGCCGAATTTTACGACAAGTAACTTATTTTTTTAGAATTTTATTAATAAGTATAATATGAATTTAATAGAATACCTTAAAAAAATGAGGGTTAAAAGTGTAATATTTATAAATATTCTTAAAATACAAAAATAACACTAAAAATAATGAAATATTGAGCACATTTAATAAAGAACTTGATCTATTCGTTTATTTGCGAAAATCTGTTTTAGTCACAAGGAATTTTTTGTAATATTTAAATCGATAAGATGTGTTTTTTAAAATTTTTTTATTATGTTTCATTGATTATTATGTTAACGTTTTTCCGGATTCATATGCATTTTGTGACTCCTTGTAAATCAGTGCTTTTTCCTTTTCTTTCCATACTTTTTCGAATCAAGTACATTTGTTCTAGAGTTACTTGTTTCTATCTTTCACTCTCATGAGTAGTTAGTTATCAGTAATTTTGCTCTTCAGAGGCATATTAACTACGATTTATAGCACTTTATAAATTTCTTTTCTAATTAAAATCACACCATTAAATTTATCTAACATGTTCCCTATTATTTCTAACCAGTTTCATACAAACAACTATCCCAGAGTTCAATTGCTTTAGAAATTTGTCGTCTATAGTAGCAAGACTCCGTATGGATATTTCAAAGGTATGAAATTATTCCGGATCTTACCCCATTTGTAGAAATTGCCCACAAATCCAATTAACACCAAGCCATATTTTTGAATGCCAGGCGATTCTTGCATCTCTTTTTAAATCCGATGCATCACCACAGAAGATTCTTTAACATCCGAAAGCACCAGAACTAGCCCCGCCTGTTATTGGGGCATTTGGACCAATATAGAAATGCACTAAAACCATACACAAGACAAGATGTTACATATTATGCAAAACTGAATTGCAAGAAGATGCAATTTAGACATTCTTAGCTGCAAAGCTACAATTCTTTTAGCTTATTTTTCACAATTTCTGTTTTATAAATCTTAGGCCGGTTTCCCATGAGTCACGTTTGCGCTAGTTTACTCGGTTTTTGTAGACTTTTCTGTAATGTGAAGCGAGGCGAGAATTCCTTTCACACGCTGACAAAAATGTCTGAGAAGAGTGTGTCATAGGGAAAAAGGAAATCCTGGACTCACTTGTATAATAATTAAGTTCGGAAAAGCAACAAAAAGCTTTCACTATTTCCAGTACCCTAGAATCCGCGTGTGAAGAGAATAGCTACCACAGCATCCTTTTAGTAGAGTCAACTAGTATGAGAAGAAGTCGTTTTCGAGAGCTTGAGGATGTGGCACAGCAGGGAGTACCCGTCGACCACATGTGAAGAGACGTAAGTCATTTCTATTCAAAATTAGCTTCCGACATGCTGCTCCTTCTGTTATGAGCCCTAGTTGATTCGTGCGAAGGAACACTTACTGAGACATTTATTACTTAGGCAGTAATATAAAACAATGCATGTTAATTTATACATAAATATAGCTAACAAAAGCTTTAAAGGAAGCATATTTATCCTTCACAAAAGATATTGCAATAACTACTAATAAAGATAATGCTTTGACTACTAAAAAAGATATTGCTATAATATTTGAATTATATACAGCTTGATAAAAATTTTCCCCAAAATTGTTTACACTTAAAAGAAAGAATGACAAACTCGGAAAATGGCCTCACAAAAATAATGCATGCAACTTTAGCGATAAATTTATGCATTTATAGTACATAAATGTGTAAACTTTACTGTGTCTTTAAAATGTATAAATATTCAGTATATATGTAAGTTTACTCATGAACATGTATAACGAAAACTATAGGATGCAATTCAATTCAGTTCCTACCTACTTGCATAAACATTGAACTAAAGTAGGTAGGAACTGAAGTAAAATTCATAAAATAGAACGATGTAATCCAATGCAACGAATTACAAAGAGATATTTCTAACAAATGGTTGTTGCCTTAGAACAGAAATTTAGAAACTGGTTTGTAGCAAAACATTTGCAACTGTGCCATGAAAATTATTAAAGGAAGTTATTTTCATAACAAGTTACAATGCACAGTATGTGTATTTTCAAAACAGATGACTTTAATTAGGTACATGCTGATATAATATAGCAAATGACGATAGATGAATTTTTGAAGTTAGAAGAATTCTGAAAAATACAAACATGTAATATGTAACGAAATATTTACTAGTGGACTTATTATTCTGGGAAAAGTTCCTTTTTAGAGTTTTTTCCCTTTATAAAAATGACTACAAAAAGCTTTCTGTGATTGAATCTCCATAACTGGACTACATTATATTATGCTGATAGATATATCATTAAATGAAAACTAAGAAAAATAAACAGAACACATATTCATGCACATAATTATTTAAGTAACTGTAATAGTTAATTTGTTTTTAACTAATAACATTTTATTCTATATTTTATAGCTAGTAACAATTTATTTTGCTTTTAAAAAGTAAATATACAACATTTACTGTTTTTTGTATCATGTAATCTGTAAACTGCATCAGAATTTTATTTGGAAATTGAAATATCTGCCATGGGAAAAACGTTTAATCTCCTCGTTTTGCTTTTACAATAAAGGTATTAAACAGAAAATTATTAATGTTTTATCGAGAACTTCGAACCGGTATTGAACCGAAAAACATTGGTTTATTTCTGTCTGATATATACCGTGAAACCCACTTATCAATACTTTCTAATTGAACGTCAATCATATAATTATCATTACATGTACATTGTGTATCGACTTCCTGTTTTAATGTTCACAAGTACTTTTCTGTTTCAATTTCGCATGAAACTATTTGTAGAAGGTAGAATTAATTCAGTTTTATAAACTAAAATTATAGATGATTTTTTAAAAAAAAAAATATCAGTCTGAGTTTTAATCTTTGCAATTTAGCATGTGACCATCCACGGATAATTCTATAGACTGTTTGGATAGACAAACCAGAATCCTGAATGTAGTTGCCAAATGCGATTTTGATAATACACAACAAAGCAAATTCTCACGGTCTCTACTCATCACTCGTACCACACATGCTGAATAATTGTACAAATCGCATAGTATACCAATTAAATGAACAAAATCTTTTAAATTTTGATCGAATTAAAATTTTTTTTGCTTATGATAGAATTACATTTTAGTACAAATAAGAATATACACGAAATAAAATTATTCAATCGGAACTGAACCGAAAACCGTTATTTAGGGCGAGACATAAACCGGAACGGAAACCGATATATTTTTTTAGTTGAACCAGAAGGAAAACCGGAAGGAAAATAAAAATAATGGTTTGAGGCCCTGACTTTATTTAATAACAATATTATTAGATAACAGAAAAAGTATTAGGCTGTACAGTTAGTATCACTCTCTTCAATTTTACATTACTTCGTGTCTAATTTTATTAAATGTACGTGACCTAGGTGACTATGACCACGAACACATCTCTGGCGTTTCATGAGTTTATGCTCTAGTGCTAGAGAATATCTGCTGTATAGCTGGTGCAGGTTAATCTGGCGTGTTATAGTAGTTAGGAGAATTTGGTGCTTGCTCAGGTGTCGTCTTTGTCACTTGACCGTGGCCTGAAATTGTGTGTTCTATAGGCAAACACCGTTGTGTTGTATTTTGTGTGATATCAATAAACATTCATTCCATTTAATGTACAAACACCTTATTTGTTCTAAATCCGAAATATAATTAAAGTATGAAGAACTTTTTTTTGAAAATGAATTTTAAAATTTAACCATCTTATTCCCACTTGTCTAACACTGTATTTTGAACAATTCCATGCACACTTACGTTTTATTGAGGAGTGTATTTCATGACTTGGGACAAATTATAAACATCAAATTTTGGTATATTTCTGTCCAACTTAGGGCACAAATTTCAATCTAGTATTCAGCTTTGAATTTGTTTAAGCAAAACCAACTCAAACTTAAATACAAGAGGGAAATACGTGCCCTGTGCAGTCATTTGTAGGCAAATAGTAAGAAAAGGAGTATTTAAAAAAAGTTGAATTTTCATTTTACACACAGAACGTGGAGAGAGTTTGCTGATAAAAATGAAACAATACTTTATTTTTTTTTATTTTTCAAGACAGTTTTTATTTGCTTAACATTATATCAAGCCAGGCTTTAATGAAAATGGGCAGGAAAAAAACTACTTTTCCGATTTCGCTTGCTCTCCGTGTGTGTGTACTACTAGTCAAACAAACTTTTTCATGTTTATTCAAGTGACATTTCTCACTCTAACAATTAGTGTCCCAAGGGCATGTAATAATACCCGCCCTTCAAAGTAAATACGAATTGATTAACTTTTTTTGTAGGCTATTTACTCTTTTTCTGAGGAACATGATTAATTTTATCCGTGCAAGAAGAACAACAAAACACTAAATTAAGAGTATCTGAATGTTGCCTTTTTCAAAAAGAAAGATTTGATAATTGAATGTTGTGACCTTCTGTGAGAAATATTGATATTGAGGTATTATTTCTGTGCAGCCATATCTTAATCAAAATTTAATGGAATTGAAACATTTTTCATGTCTAGCAATTGAATGTTAATTGTGAATTTTGATTTCTTTTATAGTTTTTTTTATTAGCAACAGCAAACGTATTTTAACTGTCACTTGTTTTCCAAGAAAGTTCTAAGTCCTATTCAGGGACACTTGAAGGGATGGGATGGCCAACTGGGAACATACATAGGTTTTCGGTTTCTGAGGCTTTTATTTTTCTCAACGAAAAGTTTTGGTTATCAAATGTTATTCCCAGATATATATTCTTCAAAAAATTGGGAATTTTGAATGTTATGGCAGCTGGCAACATTAACAAAGTTGCATTATTATATCAAGTCAGTCGTCTGCGTTTTGGTCAAAGCTGAATCGGTTTGTGACTGTGTTTGTGAGTTACACTCATTTACTTGCTACGGATTACCATTTGCACGAGTAGTCTTGGTGTATGCTATAGACCAGTTGCTCTTAAACTGAGGTCCGTGGACCCCCTGAAGTCAGCAGTGCCTTTCTAGAAGGTCCTTCAACTAATAAGATTTGTTTTTTTCTATAGACTCTGAAGACATC
The DNA here is from genome assembly GCA_019973975.1 of Trichonephila clavata. Classification (NCBI taxonomy): domain Eukaryota; kingdom Metazoa; phylum Arthropoda; class Arachnida; order Araneae; family Nephilidae; genus Trichonephila; species Trichonephila clavata. The sequence continues at coordinate 21,186 of BMAO01037562.1, read as the reverse complement.
GTAAAAAAATTGAAAGATGTGTCAACCTAGACTAGACCACTAAATTGTTCCCGATAAAAATATTTACTAGAACATGTACTTCAATTAAAAATATTAATTATTTTTATTTTTGCAACTACATATCGATTACTAAAACGTAATATTTCAAAATATATATATATATATATATAGTAGAAACACATGTGAAAAGATTAAGATCTGAATTCATATATCGTGCCAATATGATAAGCATTACATCCATCTCGATTTCCTAGTCGAATAGCGCCAATATTATTTATTTGAAATTATTATTTTATAATATTTTTACTTGCATATAGAGAGCATTACATGCTTACTGTTTTCTTAATGAGATAAAAACGAAGGAAAAAGAAAGATTTAAAAATTTCTGTATAAATTGTAACTGGTCTATTCGCGAGTCTCCTACTAATCCTCTTGGGGATTGTTTATTTAAATATTGTTAAATTGAAAACTTTCTCCCGAAGAAAGATGCTGTTTGTGTAAATCAACTCATATTTAAGCATTAAAATTAGGTTCGAGTGAGAGAGAGAGAGAGTAGGAGTCTGACGATAGAAGCTCATGATTATATATAATGCAATGTAGTAGAAAGCTAGTCGAGAGGGACTCGTCGATTAATTACTTAATATTTAACCCGTTTTCACTCGCGCGGGGGTGTTCTGTACACCCCAGCAACAAGAAAAGCTTCCTAGGATTCCAAAAATAATGCGCAGAACCATGATATTTTTGGTAGCTGTACGTTTTACGTCATTGAAACTTCAGGCCTGATGCAATCACTCTCGCTCGGACGATTGGAACGTAACGAACTTCAAAATTTTTATCTGGGATGCTGAGAGCTAGCTCTCCGCGAGCAATTGAGTTATATTTTCGTACTCGAATCATATCTAAAATAGGGTAAGTTTTACTCTTTCCGTTTATATACATATTTTTCAAATATATTATTAGGCATGCATATTTTACTTCAATAATTGTAGTATAAAAATAATATAAAACTTAAAATAATTGTAAGATATAATTTTTTGCTAAAATATTTTAAAACACTTTTCAGAAATTATGGCAAAAATTCCATGGGAAAGGGAGCAACAGCGTGATAATGTTTAATGCTTGATTTGAATAAACAATATTTCACATGATTTCATTTTGGAAAAAAAGTACTTATTATGGTTTATTTCCTGCAAATTGAACGAATTTTTAGAACATAATTTAAAGTAAATCTTTAATATTGAAAATTTAATGTGTTCCAATCACTGATTAAATAAAAATGTAAAAACTTTTGTCCAGTGATAGGTTAAAAAATTATACTTCTTCACAAAATGTAAAATATTACTTCTAGGAATTTTGTGATTATTAAAAAATAAATGGATGTGGCAATGTTAAAAAATTATACATATTCTTATTTGGTTTTTTAATGTTATTAAGTTTGAAAAATTGATTTTTTTTCGAGATGCTATCTTTGAACGGTAAAGTATTAAATAAATAAAAAACTGCACTTTGCGCATTCAGGTATTAAGAAAAATTTCGTTGTTCTTACAATGAAAAATACAACTTATTCTAATAAATTCATGAAAAAACATTTAAGATGTGATAAAATGGCTAAAATAACTACTAAATATAAATTTTGCTATATAACTTTAGGTTTACAAATCTAAACAAGTCAGATTTATACACACATACACACACGCACTCACTCACTCACACTCACTCACGTACGCACGCACACTCACGCACGCACGTACGCGATCGCATACACACACATTATACATTTAACTTATAAATCAACATTTTTATGAGGAGTTTACTCTATAATTGATGCAGATTTGCTATAAAATATGGTTCTTTCAAAAATTTTCGATATCCCTTGACTTTGTTTATTCTTCCCACTAAAATGCATTAGCAAAAAAAAAATGTCACTGAGTTTTGCTATATAAACCCGTTTATATATTAAAAAATAGTACATCGTTCTAATCAACGACATATCAGATATCAAATTCAGTGAGAATATATCATCTGCCCCGAGCTATCAGGCATCTAACTGATGAATACTTTGTTAATGGAGCTAAAAATCGATATTGAGTTTACTTTTAACTAGAATATTTAAAGATCTGTAGTTCACACTGTCTATCGGGTGCTTATGACCTAGCCGTGGAAGTGGCAGTAGGGAAAAAGCTGGATACATATGTATGGAGTGCTATTTACATTCGTAAATAGGAAATTAATGGTAGTTGTAATGAGCTTTTAACGACAGTCATTATGAGTCGATACTTTTAGGAGACCACATATTTTCCAGGATTATTCATACAATGCAAACTCTTTTAACATTAAACTTCATCTTTTCCTGGTTAATTTTCGCTTGGGCTAGACAGTGGCAATCTGATAATTTGGATAAGAATTGAATAATGATTCGCGCTTAATGTTAATGTATGAATTTCCATTCGTAAAAGATTCGAACTTTCGAATTTTGGTGAACATTTAACTGGGTTTAATGCATTTTAGTATATTTCTAATCTAGTTTGTGTTAAAGTTGCTTGAAATACTTATTATTCATAGTCTTTATTGAAAATATTAAATATTCTTACGATTTCTCTTAAAATTTAACTCGAAATACTCATGCACTCCCACTGACGGAGATTGAGACATATACTCTTTAGACGTTTCGTATTGTATTTTGAATCAATAAGTGCCTTTTTTGTACTCATTATCGCTAAATGTAAACCAAATATATCCTAATAAGTATAGGTATATATTAGTCATGCCTACTTTCAATGATCTTTAAATGCAATTTTTCTTTCTGAACCACAAGCTATGTATATCAGGACAGTTATGCACATACGTTTAGAAAATAATTTACTATTGAGCATATTGTGTTAGGTTTGTCAAATCATATATTCAGCAATTAACGAGGAAGTATGGGTTGTGTTGTTGTTGTTTCAAATCCCCTTGGAGCAGGAAAGCCTACACCAAATCCATTTGACCTTTCCGCATAAGAATGTCACCAAACAGGTTTTGATCTCCAAACAGCTGTCCCATGGAAATGTGCCAGCAGTCCAGAAGGAGTAGCAGGGACAGGTAAAGAAAGACTTTACCCCCTGCTTAAAGGTCACACCACGCAGGTGACCACTTTTAAAGCGTGCCAACGCTGTTTGAAGAGTTCTGTATCCCCTGCACTGTAACGATGGATCTCCTACACTGAACTCTTAGCTGCGTACCAGTGGTGAGCAGGAGGCTTTCGCCAAATCAGATTCATTTTATCTTTGTGGAGGGAATGAATTTCAGAGGGGGGGGGCTCAAGACAGAGTAACTGGGGTTAGAGAGATCACAAGCCCTACCAGCCCGCTCATCAGCAGCCTCGTTCCCAGGTACGCCCACTTGCGATGGTGTAAGACACACTTGTTTCCTCTGATTAAGCCTAGCCAATTTCGATATAATATCTAGACCAGTACTGCCCATGATCTTAGGCCAATTCTTCAGGTACAGTATGTTGTTCGTGGTTATATGGAGGAGAACAATTGCAATAAATTGGAAGCTAGCTTTACGGAAAAAATGACAGGGGTCCGCAACCTTTTAGGTGTGGCCTGCTAAGCCAATCTACCAATGATTCATCGTGTCACAAAGTAAGTTATTTTTGAAACAATTCGATTTCAACGATAATGCATGCAGAGTTAGAGAATAGAGATCAATATAAAATTGCACATATTATGGTGAAAGAAGAGGCAACATTTCTTGTTCTTTATTAGTTTATAGTCGTACTCGCCACATATCGGCTTAGTGTGTTTACCTCTTGCCATCCTCTGCCAGGCCAGATTCTCAAAACCATTCTAAGGGGTTGCCATACACTTTTCGTGACCCATGGTCAGGATTACCATAATATATTATGTATTTTTGAATATATTTATTAAAATTAGAAATGAACAGCGTAAAATATAAGTATTTCCCATCGTTACAGTTAAATAAAAAGATAGATAAAAGTTTTGATGCGTATCCAGTATTTCCATCGCTTTATTTCACATCGCAAAATCAGTCGTATAATATGTGACTTTTAATTTGATACGATTCTGAGCATTCAGTTGTTAAACAATTTTTTTTTTTGTTGGAATCGAAATGTTTTTCATATGAGAAAATAATTTTTACTTAAATATGTAGAACCAAAAGCGGAAAGTAGAGTACATGCAATTTTCTCTCTTCAAACGATTAAATGTCTCCAGAAAAATGGCATTCAGTTACTTACAAAATAGCTGTAAATTTGTCTTTGGTGTTATCTTTCAGATTTTTTCGTAATTCCTTAAATGCCCATAATTTTGAAGATGTTTGTCAAGAAAGCCCACTATAAATTTATTAGTTTCCAATTTCTCAAAAAATGACAAATTTGTAGAGTAGTGCAGAGTGCCGCTGAGAATTGTACCGCGTGTCACATGTGTCATGCGTTCCATAGGTTTCCGACCCCTGTTTTTTGATTTGGAGTTTTTCAAACTTGAATATTGCCAATAAAAAGTGGAATTTTGAAAAAAATATATGAATTTTGGTTACATTTTAAAATTAAAATAATTATATTCTACAATATAAATAATCAAAAGTAATGATTAATGATTAGTGAGTATTACGATGTAACATTTCATAATATTCCAACTCTCTCTCCCAGAACTATCGAATCCGTAAAATCAAAGCTTTTCTTCGTCGTAAATTTGTACTGCAAATTTTTTCAAAATTTAATACTTAAAAAGCTGGTATAAGTGTGTAACCTGATGTGTTTTTTCTTGTTTCCATTGACTATGTGTCCCCTCATCGTATTAAATGTTGAAAAATACTAAATTACTTTCCTACTTTGAGAAAAATTGTTTTAATGATTTACAATGAAAATCCTCTCAAGTATATAAACATTAAGCTCTCTGTGGCAGTACTTAACATGTAAAGGAATTATATATTTTATTTTTTTCTTTCATTTATATACCAGAGAGCACCATTTTCGTATAAGTATGTTTTTAAATTCTGAAAAAAAAAATTCGATTGGTACATATACCCTGATTTTCTTAAAGAGATATTCATTGATTTAAAGTCAATGCAAAATATTACGCTTTTTATTAAATGTCATTCAATTTGAAAGCGTTCAATTTTACTAAAAATAGATATTTTCCATTTTATATTCTTCTCGTGTTAAGACTTTTTTGGTTAAATCGTGTTGAATTATCCATGATTGAAAAATATTTAAGAAAGTATACTTTTTTGAGTTCTTTTTCTTATTAATACTTACTTCCCATTTCATATTAGGGTTCTGAATAAAATTGTTATAGAATAAAAAATAAAACTTCTGTGGTTGACAATTATAATTTATTTAATAATATAACTTATTATTAGAAATAGAAGCATTTATATAACTATATAATTATTTGCATGGTTATGAATATGTATATAGATAAGTGAATATTTTGCCATTTTCTGTATTATTTATTTTATTTTATATTAATATGTGTATTCCACTTAATTTTCATTTGGTACATTAGATAGCTCCAAGGGGGATCTGGGAATATTTAAGAAGTATTAATATAGTTGAAAATTATCATCAAATTCAAAGAATCGGTGTCGTTTCTTTCAAAAAAACATATACTTAATACAATTGAATTGTATAATACACACAAAACGCTATGCTAAATTTAATAATTTATTTCCTTATCTGTATAAAACACTGTTTCTATCGCATGAAATAAATTAAAGTATGCTTTGTTTTGTTAATTGTTAAAAATATATTTAAAATTTATATGTTTGTAATAAAATTAAATCAAGTTTAAAATCCGTTCATCATATGAAAAATAATAATAAACTGATCTTGTTTAGGGAAAACCAATGTCTGAAACAATTTTATAGATTAATTCCTACCTTTTTCTGTCGTGCGTGAAGCTTTGGATACGAGAAAAGGATGTAGTACATTCTTTTAAAAAGTAAACACGTCTTTATTCAAAAACGTAGCCTAAGGATGTTTTATATAAAATATATTGTATGTGTGGTTGGTTTTAGATATTTTTGTGGGTATTGCTTTGGCTTTGTTTGAAGCTATATATTTTGAACGCAATATATGTATATATGAACAAACTTTTAAATGCCACTCACAAATAAATCAGATTTGACAAACCGAATGGGGTTAATTCATGTGACGTCATATTCACATAATAGCAACCACGTGTTTCTAGGCAGTTAGTTCAGAAACTCATGTGGCGTCATGTTCACACGATAAAAGCAATCATGTGCTTCGAGCTAATCAGTTCATGTACTTTTTTGTTGCCAACTTTTTCTCTTTGCAGAAACTTTATCTTCAATTAACAACTATATAATTACACACATAATATGCAAAATGCATATTATTTAAAAGTGGATGCCTAAAATAAATTTTTTTAATAATTCTAAAATGTTTTTCGTAACATCTAAGCATCTCTACCCAATTATAGAATTTGAAATTTTACTAATAGAGTTACTTGTAGAATTAGTTTAATGTCTGTTTGAATTTAATGGATAACACGTGTTTGTCTTTATCCCGTGATCGTTATGAATTTAGCCAGTGGGCTCAATTTATGTGACGTTATAGTCGCATGATAATGATAACCACGTGATTCTAGCCAATAAGTTCAAAAACTCATGTGACGTCATAGTCACACCATCAAAGCTGTCTTGTGCTTCCAGGTGATCAGTTCCCGCGCTTTGTTATTGCCAACTTTGTCTCTTTGCAGAAACTTTCTCTTTTAAAGTACATATGTAATACAAAATGCATTTTATTAAATTATATGCATAAAATAAGTTTTTTTTTTTAGAATATAAAAAATTTCTTTAAAAAGATTTTTTTAACATTTAAATATTTTTACCCAATTATGTAATTTCATCTAAATTTTATAAATTGAACAAGTACAATTAGATTAATGTATATTTTGAATTCAATAGAAAACACGTGTTTCTCTTTATCATGTGACCGTCATGAATTTAACCCATTAACTTAACTGATATATTTATGATTAGTTATAAATTTATTTACTTTCATTTCAAAACATTGATATATCATTCCTTTAACAGAACAGATATTATGCAATGTTTCAAAAACTAAAACTTTAACATTGTGATGAAATTTTTGAACAAATAGATGCGGAATCAATTCTCATAAATTTCTTTTTTTAATTCAAACTTTAAGTATTTGATTAATAAATGTCAAACATACTTAATTTTTTTTTAAATTTCATAAATTTTATTGAATTAAGAAATTATTAAGGGAAAATTTGAAAAAAAATCTATTAATTTACTGACTAAAAGTTTTTGGCATACAGTAAGCATAGCCATGGGCAATAAAAAAAATTGCATGATGTAATGAAAAAAATATCTTTTAGGAAATGTTTAAGTCTAACTTTTTACTAAACTTAAATATGCCATTATGTCATACAAACATTTTTTTTTAATTTAAAAATCCAATATATATATAGGTATATATTTTTTAAAAAAAACTATTAGTTTCAAATTTATACATAATAATGAAACAAGGATAAGTATTGAAATTATATTTTTTGAAACTGGGAACTAGAATGGTGGAAAATTGCAAAAAAATAGTTTTTATTGCTTAATATCTGCATTAAATTTGCAGTTTTGCTTTTCAACAGTTAAAATTAAAATTGATCAAAATTAATACGAGAAGTCCGAGGGAAAAAAATTAAGTACTGTTTTGAAAAAACTTGCCTAAAAAAATCTTTTTTTCTGAACGAAATTTATTTTTACCTTAAAGCGAAAGTTGAAAACTATTTTTTTTTTTACATTTACCACCATTATTCAGGTGTTTGTCATATCGGAAATGAAGTTGTCTATACACCGTTTCAAAGAAAGATGCCGCCAGTGACGAGACCCACTGCTGAACAGCGGTTTGTGGAAACTTACCACAAAGCGATCTTCATCTGAACCTGTTTTTTCACGAATTTTCTCATTCACTTCTTAAAAATACTCTAAAAAGACATGTGAAATAAAACAAAACTGACAGATCATAAAGTTTATTAAATAGAAAAGAATTTTTTTTATTAAGTAGCACAGTTTGTATATATATATGCTTCTTCGCTCCCAAATACATAACATGCAGCGTAATACATGCAAATAATAATAGACAGATAGTACGTATTTACAACACAGATTGATTTTAAATACTTGGCTTGAATGAAACTGAATTTGGCACGAAACCCAATTTTGAGTAGCTTAAGAAGTTCCGCTGTCTTATAAAGCAAATTTTTGCACAGCAGATAGTTTTTCCAGTGGAATCTCCGCGCAGAAAACTCAATAATAGTCACACAAAAGGAATAGTACAAAGACATTTGTTTTCATTTGCTTTATACATTGCAAGTTCCGAAGAGAACAATAGTAATGTCACGTTCAAACACTAAACACACATGACGATTTGTGCATGGTTGCTTTAATGAATTTCTGTAGAAGTTCACTTCACTTCAGTTCAAGTTGTGTGGTAATTGTAGAGTCTTTATAGTTTTCTGGCTTCTATCGTGGTATGTGGTCACAATAGGTTCAATCGAATGTTTGTTTGGAACAGCACATTTGATGAAATTGAATCCTTTATATAGAAATTTAAACAAAAATGTGGTGTTTGTCAGCTATCAAGCTTCTCAAAGATATCAACAAAGACTAAAACTGTTTTGCTCTCTCTTTCTTCATTTTAAGTTGATTTTATGGTATACTTCAAATTTTGTTGTTAGTTTTTTGGTATATACTTAAGTTTTAAAATATAGTTATCCAAGCACTCATATTAAATTTTGTTTTTATCATTAACACTTATTAGATCAGGTATGTTTCGTGATACAAATCTTTAATTTTAGGGAAATATTTGTGTAACTTATATATATAAATTACAGAATAGGAAATTGTTTAAATTTTTATTCATAGTATGATAGTATATTTTCTGTTTTACGTGTGATTTCTACAGTCATTATTACCTATTAAAAAAGATATGATGCTTATTATTCTACAATTAGCTTTTTTCAATGGATATCTTACAGGAATGTCGTATTCAATCAATTAAAATTTTTAAAACATTACTAAAATCCTTGATAACAATCTTAACAATTAAAACATAAGCTTTCAAATTGTATCATTGAAAAGTTCTGCCGTTATTTTTTATTAAATTCTAATATTTTATTACTTTTCATGCTTTTTAGTTATTTAGAATTTTAAAAAGCATATTAATTTTGAATAGATTTTACATAATTTACGGAAAAAAATTTGTAAAATATTTCTTCTTACATATGTCTTAATCTGTTACAATATACCACCGAAACTCAACGGAGGATATTAAGCCTTAAAACCTCATTCATGTATTATTCACTTAGAATTTCTCAGGTGATTGTCCATATTTTATGTATCCACTTATAGTAAAAGTTTATAGCCTTTTCGATAGCCACACAAAATACTTCCTGTTTATGGACTGTTTTAAGAACCGGCGTACAGCATGTGTGTTTATGATACACCGCTGTAGGACGGAGATGAAAACACAACAGCTTTACGTTACACATATGATTTTTTCACTTACACACAAATATATATTGATAATATACACATTGGAATTTATACGTTACTTTCCAATTTCTTAATTAACGTGAAAATAGTATTTAAAGACTTGACTAATACCTAAAAACAATGTCAGATTGATTTTAAGATAGAAACTTGATTATAATTTTACGAATGACAAAAAACTACAAAACATTCTACAAAAGTAAGAGTCGGTAACGGTGACTTGCTATAAAATGTTAGAAATTGAATATCGCAACTTTAAAAATTAAATTTTACAACAAAATAAATGACAATAAATGATTGTATGATTAAAAGCATGTGTGAAATGGATCTTAAATGATTAAAATTGTTGAAAAGGGTATTAAATTATTGCAAAAGCGTTAGCTATTCGTGTTCTGTGAATGAAAAAGTAAAAATGTTGTATTTCTTGATGAAAAAGACTCTTATGTCTTACGAATTAAATTTGTTTTGCCAAAAAGTTGTTCAGTTATAATTTGTATTAACCAGAGCAGCAAAAAGGTCAAATATCAGCTGATATTTCTGTTATCTTTCAATTTTAGATATTTTAAAGCATATTGATTTATATGTCAAATATATTGTTTTAATCATAAGAATTTTCTCAGATCTAATCGTTTGGCATGTATTATTTTAAATTTCTCTCGTTAAATATTTCAATTTATGATGAGCATATTTTTTAATATATATTCGAATATTAAATTCTAATTTTTCTGAAATAAATTTCAATTATGCTGATAAAAGTTGTTTCCAATACCAATTCAGGAAATTAATATGTAAAAAAAATATGCAAAGAAACTCATAAACGTAAAAATAATCGACCTACACCAATATTTACAAGAATACGTTCCTTGTAATATTCAACGACAATCGATGAAAGTCTATTCTTGTAGCTTTTTAGGATGGACGATAAAAAATCGATGATTGAAATAAATGCTGGATTTTCACCATGGTTCAGCAACTCCATCATTAGCCCGCGGATTGGAATCATTCATCATGCCTTCATTAATAAGAATTGAGACGTGTAAATACATGAAGGAATGAGTTTATGCAAAGCTCATGAAAACATTAATAGCTCGTTTTTGGCACACCGATATCTAAATTACGTTTTCTATTTTGATTAAATGATACAAACCAATTTTTTTCTATGTCTCTTTCTTTCTTAATAGATTAAAATAATTGAATTTATAATTGAAATTATTGATATTAATTGACAAATAAAAGACGCAAGCGATGTGGAATGTATCGAAATGAAGCTAAAAGTGATGGGTCGGTTTCATGATGAGTCTGATCCATAAAATATAATTTTAAGCTTGAAATATTTACATGATTGTTAACATGCTCACTTTATATTGTACAGTATTAAATATTCCTTAACCAGTACAGATAACTTTTCTTTAAAGTTTTCTAACTTCATTTGGAATGCAAGCTTACGCTATTGCATGATTCTTTTAGTTTTTAAAACCAAAGCAGAAATACTCAGAACTACATTATGATGTGTGGATAGTATTAAAAAAGGTATAGAGCCCTATGAAGAATAATACATTCTCTTTCTAAACGAAGATGAAATGAAAATATGTGAATTTTCTTTCAAAATCAACAGCCATTTTTGTCCAATCCGCGGTTTACCAGTAATTTAATTAAATGATAAAATAATAATGATCGTCGGATGTTTTATTTTTTATGTATTTTAACTGACCCAAGCATAGACATCGAGCTTGCTTTCAGACCAGAATTTGCATTCTGTTTTGTTGATGGCTCCAAAAGTGATGTTTCTCGCCAAGTTGGCAATTTTCTTTGGGAAACGCAGCCAATCACTCTCGCCAATATTTTCACCACCGGATTTAACAAAGTTGGAAACAACGTTTTGCACAACTTCTGCGAAAGCTTCGTCTTCCGGTTCTGGGTTGGCCAAAAACTTATCCATGTTTCCAAAAAAGGCAATGAGATCCCACATGTGAAAGCTGTATTTAGCAGAATAGTTGAAAAGCCGTACCTGTAAAAGACAATAGAAATTTTAATATTAGAAATGTAGAATTATATTTTTGGTATTCATTTAAAGGAAGTAAATATAAAGGTATCCAATGTATTTAAGATTGAATGTCATGGATATTTATAGAATATCAAAAGTTTTCTGCGCAAAATGTATTTTTGGCATGGATATTATTGATTGCATCTTAGTAATCCTAAATAAAAAAGGTAGAGTTGAGGGAACAAAATTGAGATTTCAGGACATGATATAAGTTTAGCATTTGTTTTATTTCCGATTAAAATATTGAAAAATACTTATGTGAGTGAAGTTGATTCCCAAACTTAATCTTAACTAATTCTGTAAAATATAATATTGCTTATCTATAAATGTTTCCAGATTAATAAGGTTGAAGAATGTATTACATCACAAAGAACATTTTTGGATCCCCCCCATACAGTGATTGTTGCGATTTAACGATATTTTCTCATTTGCCGATTGAATTGAAGACAAAAAAACCCGGATTATAAAAGAATAATAAACCCTGAATTCACGAATTATTTTAACAACTGAAAATTTTCTTTTGTTCGTTTGTATCAGAAGAAATTAAATTTTTCCAATTGCATATCCTTTTCGTCCGGAACAGAAAAAGACTTTTTTTATAAGCAGCAAATTTCGACGGGAAAAGGTGTAGATTATTATTAAATTTTACTGGTGCAGTTGAGTTATGAGTGTGAAATTTGAATAGGACAGGGAGTTCCTTTCTTATTTCATCCAACTTCACAACGTAGGGGATATATTACAATTTTAACGATTATGGTACATCTGATAATGGACTACCTATCTGTGTAACTACAGTTGAAGAAATTGATATTTTGGAGCCAATGAATACCGCTTCGGATGCAGAAATTTATAACGCTTCTTCTATCAAAACTTTTACATATTCTAATGAAACTGTGGAATTGTTTGTTTGGAAACTGAATACATACCTCATACAACAGAATGTAAATGACGCAGTTATTTCTTCTCTGCATTAAGTCAAAAAGTCAGGGATCAAAAGGATTGCCTGATATCTATAAGTCAGTATTTTAAAATTTCTATTTGTAACTGTGTGTGGTGCGTAATTATTCACTAACAGTAGTCTTAGCTGTTACATTAAAAATGTGTAATTTCTAACTGTGACTAATTTTTCTATAGTTACTTGTATAATTTTTATACGGTAAGTGCAAAATTTTTTTTATTGATTTTGGACTCTGATATAACGAATAACCTCGAATTAACGAATAAAATACGTCCCGGTGAATTTGGGACATCCGGATCCGGTTGTCATTCATTCAGGATATTTTACCTCTGTGTTCATCTATTACCTACTTCAGAACATCCACTTATTCTTCTAATATTCAATGATATTTTGCGGTATTCTAAATTTAATACTCAGCCATTCCTGTCTGATCTCTTTTCTTCAGTTATATTATAACAGTAATGCCTATCTGCTTGACTCACAGTTTCCTCAGAAAGCAAAGTTTTTATATCTACGGCAGAAAGAAGCCTCAAATTTTAGTTAAGGGAAAAACGCGTTACAGCCTTCAAGGTATTCTATCGTTGTTTTTTTTTAATTCTTCATATGCAGTGAGTTTTCAAGAATAACTATCAAGACCCTAAGAAAAGATTTCTACAAATTAAGTAGGTTGTTAAACACACTTAAGATTCTTATTCTTGGCTGTAATTTTCATATGTTACTATAAAACCAAGTCGTACTCCTTGAAAATATTTACTATATCTCCATAAAATAAATTATAATGTACCTTTTTTTGTGTGCAAGGGTTTTTGATATGTTATTTAGTTGCACTTGTGTATATCCATATATACCCTTTATTTATCTTTTGAAGTTTCAACTGAAAAATTCTTTAAAAACTGTAAATCGTATTAATTTTTGTTTTCCCACATTGTGAAAGGCAATAAATGAACATTTTAAAACTTTACCATACCTTTTTAGAAAATAATTAGATAATATTGTGTTATGAAGAAGAAATATTGAATGTCTATGCATTAAAAAATACGCTTCTATTCTTCTTATTTAACGTACACCCTTGGCTGTTGGGTCATTAGGTGACGCGCTGACCAGTAGAGATGGGGCTCCTTGAAAATGCTGTTTTGATAGTTTTTATCAAAACAGCATTTTCAAGGAGGATTATATTCTGGGTACATAATCTAGTTTAAGTATATATTAAAGAAATTAGAAAATAAATCATAATGTAAATGTTAATTGCAATTTAATCTTCAATTATACATCTAGATTTTTAAATTTTAATTCTTATTAAACCGTGAGATTTTTCACATTCAAACCTTCTTTTAAAAATGTATCCATGAATATCACATTACAATTTCTGCATTTAATTTTTATACGCTTAAAGAAGAAAAGAAAACCTAAAAAATCGTCATATATTTCTTTACATTAGACGGGGAAAGTATTTTCGTTCCTGTAAGGACGAATCTGAAATTCAATAGATAGCAATTCGAGTACGTCCGGATCTTAGAAATAAACAAACCAACTTTCCTGACGCAAATTCTTCTAGAACGCATCAGCTCAATCAAGTTTATTTCTTCAACTTCGTCAGAATGAAAGGGAAATTTGATATTCGTGGTGAAAGTAGCAGAGTGAACAAAATATAAAGTTCTTTCAGTATAGAACTATTATTGTATTTGTATTATACATTTTTTCTAGAAAAATAATTATTTTGATTTAACTCGCATATACTTCTCGAGTGCTTTGAAGTTATATAATGATAAAGAAATATATAGATTAGTACTCAAATTTTTAAAATTGCATTTATGACATTTTTAATGTAAACATTATTTATATCCCCTATTCAATCTTTAACATAAAATATCTCAGGGGTGTTAATTCCGTCTCGAGAGCTGAAATGATAAACAATTTCTAAAAATATATAATTCTTTGAAATTCAAATTTTAAAAAATTCGATTCTTTTACACATTATTTATAAAGAAATGAAGTTTCAAAAAAGAGGAAAATGCTTAAAATATAATCATAACATTCAGAATTATAAGATATGAAAATAAGAAACATTTCTATAAATATAAGTAAACTTTACGTTACGCATGGCTTTTTCTAAAATAGTAGTCGTTGATGTATAGAACTATCTAGAATTATAAAATGCATCATACTCTTTAAACCCTATCTAATTTTATTATTATGTATCTTTTGTATTTCAAAATATTTTTAAAATATTGAAATGCTTTAAACAAATTTTTTTTAACCGGTAGTTTTTTTATTTTCTTTAAAAAATAATATTTATTATTTTAGTTATATCAAGCTAACTACAGTGTAATAAGGACATATATATGTATAAATAAATATATTTAACTTTATAAATCAACTTATTTCTAATGATTACATCTATTATTTTAGAAAATATCATGCGCAACGTAAAACTTTATATTCCTTACAGAAATGTTTCTTTCGTCAATAATCTTTAAAATTATGATTATATTTTAAACTTCTTTGAAGCCTCATGCCTTTATAAGTAATGTGTACAAGAATCAAAATATTTATATTTAATCTCAAAAGATATCACCTATTCGAAAATTGTTTATATTTTCTGCACTCGAGACAAATTACTTTTCCTGGGTCCTCTTAATTAAAAGGATTAATATTTGATGCAATTATATTGTACTTAAAAAATTGAAGATAATTTTTCAAATTGTCAAATTTCTCAGAATATTAGGAGAATTGTATAAACGTCTTTTTGTATTAGGTACTTTTAAATTTTCTTTCCTTTCGCACCTTCGGAATAAAATGTTTTGATGATACCATCAGTAGAAATCTTTATAAGTCACAAAGGTGCTTTTGTTTTAGATATCAGTAACATGTACTTCGCAAATTTACTATTGTTTTCTTTCAGTAGTAATGAATATAATTTTTTCAAAAACATGTCATAACAATGGTAAAGTTCTCTAATAACTGATATTAAGAATTAAAGAATAATAAAAATGCAACATGTTATCAATCGTTTGGTACCTTTTAGTAATATATTTTTAGTCATGTAAAATTTTGAATATAAACAAATTATAAATCTTGCAACAGTTTTGAGGTCATAATTTTTACTTCAAGTTTTGTTTCTTTGTCATTTGGCTTTCTCGGCATACTTTTCCAAAAACTATTTTTATTCGTAAAATATTTGCATAATATAGCGGATAAAGGGAAAAATTATTTACCTACATTGGCAATATAGCAATCTTAAGTCGGAAATATGATCGTAGTGGTTTGATATTTACAATGATGCATATCATATCATCTCACATGCTTACTCTATACAGTTCAGTTCTTTGCACTGTTTTGCAAAAGTTATTTATTTTTTCAGTAATTACTTTCACTGTATAAAATACCTTAGTATTTCATTGCATCTGTGGGAATTCTAGATATATTCCACATTGCTCTTTCGTCCAATTACTATCATTCTTTATTATTGTATAATAATTATTATTACTCAGCTTTTTGTCCTTCCTTTTTTCCCTATTACTTATTATTCATGATTTTAATGCGTAATATTGTTTATTTAAGAATTTGATAAACTTTTTATTGATATTAATAAAGATTAACACATTTTAACGTAAGGAAATAAATTACTTTAATTAGATGATAAAGCCAAAGATTAGTTAAATTTTAACGGGTAAATTTTCTGAAATATATTTTTATATATAATACATCCTTTACTTTTATTTCAAATGTAATCCTTTAATGTCCTTAAAATGTGTCTATCACTGTATCAAT
Source organism: Trichonephila clavata (assembly GCA_019973975.1). Lineage (NCBI taxonomy): Eukaryota > Metazoa > Arthropoda > Arachnida > Araneae > Nephilidae > Trichonephila > Trichonephila clavata. The sequence goes on along the minus strand of BMAO01037562.1, from coordinate 4,870 downwards.
ATTTGACTATTTGATAAAACATTAAATAATTTATTGGTTGACAATTTTAATTAAGTATTTATAACAAATTAAAAATATATATAAAGAAATGTTATGTTTCTTCTTTAACGTATATGTGCAAAACTTTAATGCTTCAATGACTTATTTATACTTTAATCATATATAACATTTATTTCATTCTTGTGCCACAGTGGGGTATATGCAGTGGTAGAAAAATTCTGAAATTATTCTGAGTCTCTTTAATCCTTATTTTACTTCTTCTCAGATTATTTCAGCAGGCTTCCATGTTAATTAAACCCCAAAATTTATTTACACTCGATCCAATTTTTTTCCCACTCTTATATCGAGAAGAAAGTAAATTCAAGCAGACAGGTACTTTAAAGTTCTCTCAATCGATAAAGTGGCTTTATTTGAGGGATGGTCATTCACGCTAGGAAAGGTGTATCCAAGGTGCTGATTTGAAAGAGTTAATCACCTTGGCTGAAGGGCCCCATGTGTGAACTGGAGCAGATGGTTGCAATGAAAGTGCACTACTGACTTGATGGAGAAGGTATCTTTAATGGATACAACGTTGAAATCTTCTGCCTTTAATGGCAGTCACTGGTGGTTACAAATCTTGCAGGTTATTTTAATGGCCAGATTTCTGAAGAGTTTCTCAAAAACTTGGAATGGAAGATGAATTAAATTGAGGATGCTATTTCCAAGCCTTAGATGATTCGTGACTTTATAGTTTCTGGAAGTCTACAGTGAATCGTGCAAAGATTCTGAAATCGCTGCATACCGTGATGTACTGACATAGAAATTTACAATATTTAGAAATGCTCGAGATAATTTATCGCACTTGAAGATAAGTTATTGCCCAGAATTTAAACTTCTTGAAATATTTTGAAGATTAAAATCTTCAAAATATTTCTTAAGCCTTTATATAGAGAAATTTATGAAAGCACATATTTGGATTAGAATCCTAACTCTAAGTTTCTAAAACCTAGTAGTGGACTTTATATGGTAATTTATTTAAATACTTAATCAGTACATTTATGAATTACTAAATATGAATTTTAAATTTACCTGGTGTATGAATCTCATTTAAGTATTGAATTTATCAAAATGCCGGTAGTTTTGAGTGCTTAATATTTGTATTTATTAATTTACAGAAAAAAAGTATCTTTAACTTATAAATGCATTATTTATAATGCTAATAGATTTTTGCTCTCTGTGTATTCTTCAAACGTTTGTAAGTTCCTCCAGTTATATTTCCTAAATGGATTTGAGTTTTGAATTAAATCTCACATTATAATGAAGTGCAGTTATGCTCTAAAATTTATAAGACTGGGTAAATGTAAATTTAGCTTTTTTTCTGTTAAGATATTTTTTAAAATTAAGCTTATAAGCCCTTAAGAGTAAATTATTTTCACTTTAAACTCCTATAAAATATTTTATTGCTCTTATACAATTTTTATTTAATGCAGGATGTGTGTGATGTATCTAATTTGAAATACTTTTGGCCATTCAAAAAAAAATTGGACGAGGATGGTATGTGACGTAAATTGGTAAGTGTTTATATATATATATATATATAGCCTGGGGGTACTACTGAGTATAAACAGTTTCCGTATTTACTCGAATCTAAGCTGGCATCGATTCTAAGCCACACCCCTTATTCTCTACACTTTTTTGAGATAACAAAGTATGTAAAAGGTTCATCAATATCTGATACTTAATAAATTTAATGAGAAATAATAAGCAGTTAATAATTTATTTATTTTACCAGTATTAAAAACTTTCAAATACATACAAGAACCTATAATTGCTGTTACCAGCAGTAACATGTTTTGAAAATGATTCTTCACTCCCATTGTCACAACTGACAACGGAATTAGTCTAGGGACTGCCCTTGTATGATATGGTGCTGTCTTCCGTGTCATCCAATGAATTTGTTACGCAATAATTTTTGAATGAGTGAGTGAGTAAATATTAACTGCACTGCTCAGCTACACGAGAGCTTTTGGGGACCGAACTCGGAATTTTGAACCATTGTCAACCAGAGGACGTTCGAGCTATCAACAGATTTGACATTCATCGCTTCCTTACACCGCGGGTCTTAAGCGGTACTTGGCTTGAACTCATGACACGCCGGCCACGAGTCCGATACCTTGACCGCTAGACTACCGCGGCCACAAATACTTTTTTGAAATAATGTTTTGTAGAAGTTTGTAAAAGAACTATTAAAGACTGTCCTAAACATTTACAAGCAAAAAATATAATTTTGCTTACACCATCAATATATATTTGTTCCATCCCTGTCAAATTTTCAGTGGCTGCTGCTCTGTTTCCCTTTTCATACTTACATCATAGTGAGCCTTTCTTGATGCCTTCGATGTTTAATTGATTAAAAGAAAGCATACTCAAAGAGATATTCTAAATAAGGGTAAACGACAATGTTTAGGATAGGTTTAATACTGGAGATAAACTGCGGGTTGATATAAGTCATCTATGCAAGTGACCAGAATAGACGAAAATATTTTTCCTTTTGAAAGGGGTGGAAACTCAATTTCCCCTATCCATTACATGTTTTGCCCTCGATTCTAAGCTACACCCAATTTTCAGTAACATTAAAAGTGAGAAAAAATGCGGCTTAGAATTGAGCTAATGTGGTATATATAATATATATATATGCTACATATATATACAGTGGCGTAGGGAAACATAAAGGAACGTTGGCTAGCTTTAAAACTATGCTTAACAAATAATCTTAGTTCCTAAGGCTAAGAGTTTGCTGCTAAATTTCAGAAGCTTTCTCTCTCAGGTGTATCCTTTAGGAAAAAAAATTTAAAAAATATAAATCTTATCTCCAGTTTTAGAAAATAAATACACGTTTGTAAAATTTAATGCTAAGTCTAAAAGCGTAATTTAATACAACTATAATTTATATAATGAATTTATCCCAAAATTATTTAGCTTTACATGAAACATGCAAAATTTTTCTAAATTATTAAAACTAAACACACTTATAAAACTAATGATAACGATGTTTCAAAAAGTTTCCCAAACATTTAGCATGGAACCAATCAATTTAAATTTGCGTCATCGATCACGATATATTCCAAAATATACTCGATCAGTTTTGGGAAAACTTTCGAGAGCCAGTTTGTTTTTGAAGTCCTTCTGGAAATCCTGATGTTCCATTTCGAGCTTTATCTCACGGAAATGTAAAAGCAATATGTCATGAAATCGTAGAGTTATGATTGATTGCGATAATGGGCACAAACTTCATTTTCAGCCATTTGTTTTCGACGAGTGTCAAGTAATTTGACAGTATACTGTCAAGAGGTATCGCCGCTTGTTACCGCTGCATATTATCAAATGTCAGTGACACATTGCTTTGTCTATAATTTAAATATTTATAATAAGAATGAAGAACAGTTAGATTTCTAAACTATCAAATGTGATTTTCTAAATAGATTTGAATATATTGCAAAACAGTTTCTTTCTATTGTGGTATTATATTAATCAATATATTATTATTTTATAGTTTTTGTTATGAAAGTAAATATTACATCGAGAATTTGTTCATGCTTATTAGGAACTTTTTTGCATTAAATTCTACTAAGATACCTACTGTGTCTATATCAAATCTTTTTTCCCCGAATGGTCTCATTTTGGAACACAGGCTTTTGCAGACAAGGCAATTCCCCCACCCCCTAATTGTGAAAGACATTTCTTTGGCACCACCATTGAGTGACGGCGAAATTTTTTGAAATGCTGTAATCTAATACTGCCTACTTCTCAGTATGTATAAAACAGAAGTAGTTTTGGAACTTATTTGTTATAAAATACTGCACTACAAGCAAAAAAATTGCGCAAAAATAATCGCATTTTCTAAAGTTGTAATGAATCTCACGGGCTGCAGGTTAGTAATAATAAAGTTAATTTCAAATTATATCAAACCTCTTAACTCTTTCTCACCTTGTGAAAATAATGCTAAATTTATTTAAACAAAAATTTAAAGTCATGAAAAATGATACAGAAAAGGCTTACGCATTAATAGAAGCTCTAATAAACAAACATCTGAATTGATTGTTTAATAGTTTTTCCTTATTTTCCAGGGCCAGTCAGAATCAGAAGCTCACACCCCAGTCCCACCAATCATTATCTCTCCCTTCTCCCATTGACCCCTTCTTCCCAGTAGTCATGCTTCCTCCATGAACTCAAGACTTAGTTCTAAGTTGCATTCCATTACATGATAAGATAGGCATCGAAAGCTGCTTCCGCAACCAGTATTCCAGTGATAGATACATAATCATCATGTTGCTTCCTTTCAAACTGTACAGCTCAGAGGTATATTCGTAAGTCAATTACTTCGGCTGCGGCACTATTCAGAGACAGTTCGTCCACTCTTTTTCCTCAGAAGAATTATCCCGAACCATTTTAGGACTGTCAAGCCCTAGTTCGTATTTGGGGGGGGGGGTATATTCTTCGTCTCCTCACCCTATTGTAACGTAAAATCCATAACCACTCAAAACTGTACTTTCTAGAGTCGTTTACTCATAGTTGCTTAAGGTATCCGAAAACGTTGAAAATGACCAAATTCAGTCAAGACAGTTATTTTTGTTTTTTATTTTATTGAATAGAGCTACTTTTGACTTTACGAAATATTCTTTATTTGTTTCTACACTACCTAGAGGCCAAGTTACAATCCATTTTATAAATTTAAAAAAACTGGAAGTGGGTTTTTGATCTACCAGAAGTGGGCATTTAAATTGCTCAAAATTTATGATGGCGAGTCTGATAACTCAAAATATTACGATGTATTTCTATAACACTTTTTAAACCTGATATTTACGTTATTTTCTAGAGAATGTACTAAAAT
>BMAO01037561.1:0-31074 GCA_019973975.1 Trichonephila clavata | reverse complement strand
CATAACTAATTTCTTTATTCATATATCAAACTATCACTTAACATTGCTTTGTTTTAGGTTGATTTTCGTAAAGTGAAGGTATACTACATGAAGGAAATGCAAGGAATGTTTCGTGGATCTCGGCCAGATGTAAAAAAAGCCATTATGAAGGTAATAAAAACAAATTTGGTTATATTGATATTGGGTTTTTATTGTACATAAATCTTTCTTTTCCTGTAATAATTATGTTAATTACATATTCATATTTGCACATTCGTTTAAAATAAAGGTCTTCAACCTGGGGCTCGGGGGCCAAGAATGGCCTACTGAAGGCATTTGTAGCCTCTCATTTAACTTTAAAGCAATTTCAAAAAAAAATTGCCTTATTTGCTTTTTGTCGTAAGAAATGCCATTTTTTACTGTTATTCTTGATATTTAAAACTTTTCACTGATGTGTTTGATATCCATTTGAGATAAAGTTGCCTGAAAAGACGAATTTTTCAAAAATTTTACAGTATATTAAATAATTTTAAATATAAAAGAATCTAACTGGCATAATTCTCAGAAGTTTTTGGAATAAAAATGGACTTTTATAAACACCATCTCTTCCCTTAGAATCCTTTGTAGCCTTATAAAACAAAAACCTCCCTTTTTTTAAATAAATTTCCTGACTACAATATTTTTGATAGTCTTGTGTGATATGCTCATGTTGACACGATCATTGAAATTCTTTTCATTATGTGGCCCCATTTGGAAATACTTCAACACCAATCCTAGTTTACAAATATGGTCTGAAATAATTTGTTGAGTTGAATCAAGCCTTTTTCAAAATTGAAATTTTGTATTTGGAAAGGACAGAACTTTCCTGTACACTTAATATTTGGAATTGCTTCATATAAGCATCCCTTTTTCTGAAGGAACCGAGACATGTTAATTTGCATATCTATTTAAAGAGATTTGTAGGGAGAAACGAGAAGTGGGTGGCCTTTTCCAGGATACGGGCTACTTGTAATATTTTTATGGTGCTGTGTTCCCCTCAGTAGCGTAGGCATGACCATTCTGTATTAAAATCGTTTTTCCCTTTAACATTTGGTTTGGATATTGTACCACTCTTTTAAAATATGAAAGATTACTATTTTTTCTTACAAAAACACAAGTAATACAAGATTGTCAAGTTGAATGCTTAAGGTATCCAACTACTTGCAACAACTTTTTTTAAAAAAAATGTAGATTTGGGGATTATTTTGTGGTTTTAAGATTTGTTTAGTACATTTTAAGAAAAAAATGATAAAATTAAGAAGAGAAAAAGAAATCATTATTACTGAAATGGGAAAAAAATGGGTAAAAATTAATAAAAATAATATAAACGGGCCCATTCTGTACCAAAAGTTTATGAACAAATTTTCAATTTTTTAAGAAATGACCTTCAAGATATATATATAAGAGAGATTTTAATTTTTTCAAAAACTAGAGCACTTTATCTTAATTATTATATGAAATTGCTTAAAATATATCAGCGATTATATTAACGTAAGGAACTGTAAATTTTGCAATAAAACAGTGATTGATAAATCTGAAGGTTAAAACACTTCTTCTATTATACAGAACATACACAAAAAATGTCAGTTAATTATTTTCACTTAATAAACTTTTTCAGCAATCGCTCTGTCCCCGTTTGAGCATTTAAAAAAAACAAATTTCGAGTAAAACACGTTTTAATGTATGACATCTTGCTTAAAGTAATGGCATCTGCTTTACTAAAACACTTGTAGCTCTTGTTCTAGGGAACGGAAATAATGAACTTGGTATTTTTATAAAGCTAATAAGATGATCTATAAAATAAAAATCATAAAACACAATTGTCAATTTTTGGCAAAAATCACAATTTTAGGTAGTCGGATTATTTAAACAACTAAGAACGACTGCTAGACCGCGTGAAGCTTGGATACATTCAATGCAGTGAGCAGAGAGCATACGTGAACCAATGAATTTGAAAACGCCGCGTTTGTATCTAATTTGATCACTGTACATTATGGAATTGCGGAACATGACGTCAACGCAAAAATTCCATCCTGCGGAAGCACGAGGTGATGTCTCAGTAGCCGATCCAATGTTTTTATCATGGAAAAAAGCTCATCATCAAGGTTTATTTTCCCTTCAGTTGGCGTGTGAGGAAAAATGATCGCTTTTCCCCCCTTACAGCGGCAGTGAACGTGTTAAGCGTCACGTGCGTTTCCAATGAAATTACATGTGTCTCTACATTCATTTGCTCTCCGAATAATTTGCTTAAATAAACAATGACTCATCGATTTGGAAAGCTGATTCTTCTGACAGGGTGGCGTCAGTGTTACATAAATATGTCTCTTTTAGTATGCGCGGTTGATCCATGGCGAAGGGTACTATGCAGCTTTCCTTTAAGTGAGGAATCACTTAAACAGAAGACTGACTAAACCTCATGCCTGTGGGTCCGCGGAAGTTATTTTATTTCCCTTCTACCACCTGTTGGAAAACCAACAGAGGCATTCCCCGATTCGCCATCTGGAGACGCACCCTGTAGGGGTTACAGGCTCCCATTGGTCTAGATATTATACAAATTGGCTAGGCTTGGTCAGAAGAAACAAATGTGTCTTCAGTGGATACCATCGCATGTGGGTGTGCCTGGGAACGAGGCAGCTGATGAGCTGGCTGTTAGGGGTTGTGATCTTCCTAACTCCAGTTCTCCTGACTTGAGCCACTCTTAAATTCATTCCCTCCACAAAGCTAAAATGAATCTGACTTCGCGAAAGCCTCCCACTCACACTGGTACGCTGCTAAGAGTCTTGGTCTATCTTCGCAGTGCAGGGGATCTAGAGCTCATCAGACAGCCTTGGCGCGCTTAGAAGTGGTCACCTGTGCGTGGTATGACCTTTAATCAGGGGAAAAGTCCATCTTTACCCTGTCCCTGCTTCTCCTTCTCATCTTCTGGACTGCTGGCACATTTCCCTGGGACAGCTGTTTGGAGATCAAGATCTGCTTGGTGACATTCTTATGCGGAAAGATCAAATGGACTTGGTGTAGGCTTTCCTGCTCCAAGGGATTTGAAACAACAACAGTATGCGTATCTTAGGTCTCAGTAAATGCGGTCACCCCAAAATGTCTTGGTGGTCTATTGGTCGATCGTGATCTACTAAATGTCCATCTCAGAGATAGGAAATCTAAGTGTTTGGTGAGGTGCTCATTGCTGTCTGCGACGGAAAAATCCTTAATTTAAGGTATAGAGTCTACTTAGAGAATTAAACAACTGGATTAATGTTGAAGACTGCTAGAACAAATGAAATTATTCCACCAAATCATCATTGAAAGAGAAGAGCTATTTCACTGTTTGCTTAGAGTTCGTTTGTTTATTTCAATCTTGCCGCAAATTTATTGTAAGAGTATTGGAAGTTGAACCTAATAAAGTTCTTTTTTTATTCAAAGTCTCTCGATCGTTCATTTCCAGTTTCGCCTTAAAAAGAGTTTTAATCAACAAAAAAAAGAAGAAAAGAAAAAATATTTGCTCACATTATACTGAATTTGGCTTTTTTTCGGTACTAAATAATGACTAGTAAAAAAAATGTTATTCCATTAAAATTTCATATTCTGTAATCTGAAGGCTGCACATAAGTCTTTGTTAATCATTATGAGAAAAGAACATTTACTTGTATTCTTATACAAAATTATCACAAGTTCTAATGTTTAAAAACGAATACCGTAAAATCTAGCGTATAACACGCACTTTTAACACAAAAAATAGGCTCGAAATTTAAGGGTGCGTAACATACGCCGAGTATAAAAATAAGTTTTACAAAAATAAAATAGAGAGATGACTATAGAAAAAATCTTCTAAACATGTTGAAATAAAATCTATTTAAAAGAAATGAGAAATTCCTTACGAGCTTAAAGGGTTGTCGCTCTAGAAGTATACTAATTTTTCTGAAGCTTGGAACAATACCTCGAATAATTGACTTAAAACATAAGAGTATTGTACACGTATATTTCAAGTTTCTTCGTAAAATAGGGCGGGTGCGTAATACGGTGAATATACCAAAAAATTAAAAAATGCATCTTGAATGTATGGGTATGCGATATATGGCGGTGGGCGTTATACTCCGGATTTTGCGGTAATATCTGTTAATAGTTATTGTGACTGACGTTTCAGAAAATACTCTTAAGGAGGGATGAAAATGATTAATATTTGCTTTTATTCAACACATTTTAGCAATATAGAATAAAAAAGAAAATAATTACCATTAAAATTTTCGATGTAGCCCAAAATCTGCAAGAATAAAATTATGCTGCTTTGACCTTATATTCTGAAAGCAATAATTTTAAATTACTCATGCATGAGGAAAGAAAATGTAACAGAAATTTTCAGATACTGAAATTCTTGTATATCCTCATATATACGGTTATAGAAGAACACAAATAATAAATAAAATAATAAGAACACCCATTTAAAAATATGTCGTCTTTCGACCGTCCAATAAATGGTCGCTACGTGTCGCAATAGTGTGTTACCTGGCGGCAGAGAAGAATAAGGTAGGAGTCAAGTATTTTGCAGTATGAAAAGTTGTATGAAAAAATTCTGTTTCCTTAAAGGTGTGATTATGTTCGACCAGCATGATAGTTGGAGTTCGCCTCACTGAAGCATCTGTACCTAGAACAGCTAATGTTGTGAATGTTTCAAGAAACACTATCTCAAGGGTTATGACAGTCTACATAAACCTGGGTAAAGTGTCTTCTGCGAAGCACAACAGTGAGCGATAATCGAGGTTGAAGAACATTTGCTGAAAAAGATAGTCTCCCAAAAATTATTGTTGAAGATTACATCCGAGATGAATCTCCACCTTCAGAACCTAGTCTACATGAAAACTATTCAACGAGAGTTACATAGTGCAAACATTCATGGAAGAATAGCTATTTTAAAACTGTTAATTTTGGCCCTGAATGCTATAAAAAGATTAAAGAGTGACAGTTAGACCACCTAAACAGGATGCAACTGAAATGCGAACAAGTCATCTAGTGTAATGAATCTTCATTTACGTTATTCCAGACCACCAGACGTGTGTTCGTCTAAAGAACACTGACAGAAGCATTTCGTGTTGACTGCCTGGTTCCAACCATGAAACATGGTGGGGTTCGGGGATGATGCGGCTTTAGTATCTTCCTGTGAATTGGGCCTCTCATTGTCTTGAAGGGGATGATACCAGGCGACCGTTATCAAAACACTCTCGTAGAACATCTTCACCCTATGCTTTAGACCGTATGTTCTCAACGTGGGCGCTTGAAGCTTTCAGGGGCAGTAAAAGATCCAGAGAAAATTAAAGGGCTTTGAGATGACACGGAGGGGCTTGGGCAGATTAATCAAATATAGTCTAAAAAAGACTAAAATAACACGCTGAGTATGCACTAACAAAAGCAAACTTTAATACTGTTTACTTAGTTGATTGTATGTATTTAAATTATTTCATATCACATGTACGAAAGTTCACATATTTCGGTAGTTCGGGAAGTGAATGAAAAACTTAAAGATTACCTTACATTCAGATCTATATTAAATTGAATGATATAGGGCATTTTAATTTCTGTAGTGAACGTGTTGCCTTTCTGAGAAGTAGGAAAAATATTTCGCCCACTGCATTTCATTTCGTATTTTGTACAAGAAACATAATTAAAAATGTTAACCAAGAATTAACGTGTGATTCTTTAAAGGCTGAAACCTTCAGTTTATATTTATTTTGAAAGCAATAATTTATTATGAATTACTTTGCATCATCAAAACCTGTCTTTGTAACAGGTAAACTGAAACTTTTATTGCACTCTTTTAAATGAAGAAGAAATTCAGTAACATTCCAATTTCAACAATATTCTATCTATGACTAAAATATATAACACATTTAAATATATTTGTGGCAATAGCTATTTCAGATTCTCAAGTAAAAAATTGAGGATATTTTTTTAAAACTCAACTCTTGTTTTCACCATGTATTATGTACTCTTATTTCTCTAGAGTGAGAAGGGGCGGTGTCGAAATATTCACTAAAAAAGGGGATGGTATCGAAATATTTACTAGAAAAGGGGGCCCAGTTCAAAAAAGGTTGAGAACCTGTGCTTTAGACTCTCTTTCAGGGAGAACATCCTGTGTTCCGAGAAGACAACGCCCCTGTTCCATGCATCGCTGATTTCAAACATGGTCACCTGAGCATAATGATGAAGTGGGACATTTAAAGTGGGGTCCCCAGTCACCTGATCTGAACATCATTGAGTATTTGCTGGGTTGCTTAGAAAACAAAGTCCATGCTCAGTTTCCTCCTCCACGCACACTATTGGAACTCGAGACGGCCCTGCTCGAAGAATGGGTACGAATTCCAATGAACTTTGTTCAAGATCTTTATTTGTCGATCCCACATCAAATACAAGCTGTTATTCAGGCCAAAGGTAGAACCTCCCCTATTAATAAAAGAATAAATTTTTTTACAGGTGTTCGTATTATTTTGTCCTACACCCGTGTAGGTAATTCGAATCAACAAAGAAAAAAATGTCTCTTCTTTAGTAATACATCATTAACGAATACTCGAGAGATTTGTATTGCTATACATCGTGCATACAAAAATTAATTACAATAATTTCAGATAAAAAATATATTACTCAAGGCTGCTTTGTAAAGTATATCCGAAAGCAGTATTTGCATTTTACCGAACGAATTAAGTTTTTATCCGTATTGAATATAAATCAAAGATTATATTTTAATTTAGTGAAATGCTATAATCACTCTTAAAAAGGTATCCTGATTTACTTTGTGATAGGTCTACGTACATTTTGTGGTGTAAACGACATTCCATCAAATGTAAAAGACAATCAAGGTTCTTTAAAGCAAAAATTTGATATAAATGAAAATTCTTTTTTCTTTCAGGCTGCTAAGCATTTCGAAGAAGAATTCAATTTAGAGGCAAAACCACTATGTATTGAAGAACTGTCATATGGTTTCCCTTTGTGGATTGCTAAATTTAAGGAAGTTGGATCTCCCTCTCTACGAACCAGTATGTCCTATGGAAAAACCCCTATCAGCATCTGGTGGGAGATATTGAAGAGTCTTTTTGGGCTTTCTGATCACACTTTCCCTCTGTTATTCTTCAGTGCAATGACCCAGTCCGGCAAGGGCAAAAATTTCTACAAGGCATTGGAGATATATAAAGCTCTTGAGAAGAAATTCGAAAATATCTTTCAAGAAGATGCCATCTTCTTGTACCCAACCCACCCAGAGCCCGCACCCCATTTCTTCACAACAATTCCCAAGGCCAAGAATGCGGGACATGCTTGCATATTCAATATATTAGGATTTCCCTGTACGGCAGTACCTGCAGGACTTAGCGAAGGGTTGCCCATCAGCATACAGGTCATTAGTGGACCACTTAAAGACCATCTTACCATTGCCGCGGCTCAAGAACTGGACAAAATATTTGGTGGTTGGAAAAGTCCATGTTCCATACGAGTCTAGTGTAATTTTTAAAATAAATGACTTAAAAATAACGTATCCTTAGTATGCTATATATAGTTTTTATACAATTATTTTTAGTGTGAATATGGTAATAAAGGCTGGTATATATGAAATTGGTATTGTGAAATCTGGTTTCAAAGGTTGGTATGTGAAAAATGTATGAAACATGTTAGAGTACTATTTAATTAAATTATATAACTCAGGGCAACAAATTTCAAAAACTTACTTCTTCCGAGATGATTACAGTGAATTTATAATGAATTCAAAGTGCTGAACAATAATACTCAGTGCGGCAAATAATTTTTAAGACTGTGTCCGTAAAAAGAAATAGAAACAAGAAATTAACTCCTGTTTTGGTTTTTTATTCAAAATATCAAATCTCTCTGGTTTCAATGCACTTTTTACGGCAATTTATTAAGGATGCCTGTTGTAAATCACTTTGTGGAAGGGCCTGCAAAGCATGCGTCGAAGCTACTTGTTAGATCGAAATATCGTCAAAATAACACCCTTTTAATTTCAGTTTAAGTTTTGGGAATAAAGAGTAGTCTCAAGGTGCTAAATCAGGTGAATATGGTGGATGGTTCAACACACAGGCATTATTTTTTGCCAAAAATCGACGAAAAACAAGGGAAGTGTGACTTGGTGCATTGCCGTGTAACAAACACCAACTGCTTTCAGTCGGATATTCTGGACGAATGCGATGAATTCTGGCCATCAGACACTTTAAAACAGCTAAGTAGTACTGACCTGTAATTGTTTTCCCTGTTGGAACGAATTATTTGTGGATAATCCCCTAGCATCGAAGAATGCAATAAGGCATTGTTTTGATTTTGGATGGAATTTTCCTTGTTTTTTAGGCTTGCGGTCTGGCTTCTTCTACCTTATCTCTTCCATCCAAAAAACGTTTGTACCACACAAAAGAACATTAGATCTACTTAAACAACAAGCACCGTAAATCCTTTTCATGAGTTGATATGTTTCCGAAGAACTTTTACCAAGTTTTGCGTTAAATTCAATTACGTTTCTTTTCTCCATCTTAAAAAATCAACATGAAAAAAATATACTTATGCCATGAACGCTTGTCTTCTCTCACCTACTAAACGAAATGAGCACAACTTGTTGGCAGTGCGGCAGCAGACCATGTACATTAGGACACATGCACAATTGCACTTATGGTGCCATTACAGGCCGCGCTGTAGGATGAGTCTTAAAAAACTTATTTGCCGCGCTGTGCATAATAAAAAAAGCTAAATGAACTATGGCTTCCTTCCTTTCTTTCTTTTTTGGTATTGCATACGCATTTCTGAGAAAAGTGTATGAATGTGCGTGTATTATAATACAAATTAGGAATAAATTAATCCACTTCGGATTTTCAATTTCTTATGGTCTGTTACTTGTACTGGATGCTGAGAGCATTTCTGATGAGGATCTAATAGTAGTCAGCTAACATCGCCTTATACTAGCGTCTCTCAAACTGTGGGGCGTGCCGCTAGGGGACTAAGTGAAAGACTAAAGCATATTGAAAGGTAGATAATAAAAGATTATTTAATATATATTTCAGATCTGGAAAGTTTTTAACTTCAAAATTAAGTGAATAATGAATAAAAAATAGAGCGAACTATTTACTACCGAGTAGGGATTTGAGAGTGAATTAAACTAAATAAAGGTAGAGTGATCGCTGACTTTCAGATATGGGATTGAGGGCGACTTGTAGCCTATATGCCCAAAGACTCACCGAAGAGCACTAACGTAGAGAGAGCATTAGCGAAAAGACAGACTAGCGACTACTCCCTGCGATGTTGTTTTTTGTTGTATTAGATTAGGCGCCAAATGGCCGCCATGTTTGGTTAACTATGATTGATGAGTAATAAAGAAGATATTTTAAAGATAACATCCTCCTTATTTTACCAGCAGACCTGGAGCCTATCATATATATATATATATTAAATTTCTGAAAGGGAACAAAAGAAAATACATTCTGGTATAATAAATAATAAAATACCTATTTACACAATTATAATATACTTATAAATTTATGAGTACAGTACAATACATTAGATAATTGAATAATCCATATTAAATTAAGAACAAGTTTAATAATTACTACTGACTCCCATGGCCTTGTCATAGTTAAAGTCGTATTGTAACTTCAGCGTCAAAGTACATTATTAATGCATTCAATATAATGTTATTGTAGGGGGGGGGGAGTGCGTTGAAAAATTATGATTGAAAATTGGGTCTCAAATATTGAAAGTTTGAGAAGCACTGATTTAACATTAAAAATAAATTCTGAGTTTCGTAATTGTAATTCTATGAATCCTCTGAACTCGATCCGTACAGAACCCTGTGGTAATAATTCGTAGGAATGATTGTTTTAAAGAAAATTTAAGCTAATATAATTTGAAAGATACATTTTTCTCTCATTAACTTCTTACTTCAATTTAGTTTCAAGTAAGAAGTAATAATATAAGTAATTTCTGAACATGTAATATCTTATAATCATTCATTTTTGAACTCTTTATTATTATTTTTTTCAAAATAAATTAAAATTAGAATTCATGAGCTATTTTGAATGATTCTGCATAAAACCTAATAGTTAGTGCTTTATTTCTTAAAAAAAAAGGGTATTTTTAAATAGATTTCATACATTTTCGAGTACATTACAGTTGTTCAATATTTCTCATTTTTTGTAAATGCTAATATTTATATATATTTTCAAACAAATAACACTCTTTATTACAATTTTCTAATTTGTTGAGTCTGACACATTCAATTTTGTAATTTAGAAATATTTTTTTTGGTATGTTTGTGCGTTTCGTAGAAAACAGTATGTCTTTAGTATAATTCTAATTATTTCAAGTTATTACTAGAAAAATGAAGAATTTTCGATTGCAACCGGTTTATTAATAACATCGAAGTTTTGTGTCCGATATCATTTTATAAAAATACTTCTTCTCGGGAATACTCAACCTGCGGCCTGGAACTTTTTGAGTGGCACGGTCGTGTGGTCCGTTTTTACTAACAAATTCATATATTTATAAACAATACATTAAAAAATTAGCGAGAAATTACACCAATCAAACAATCAAATTCAGTGCTTATCAAGTTTTCAATATTTACGACCCAATTTTCAGTCAAAATTTGCCTTATACAATAACTGTGTATTTTTTTTGAAACTCTATTTAGACTCCTTGTGTGCCAACAAGTATAACACAAGGCTTACAAACGTAAGTCAATACTCAATCAATAGTGGTAGGAAGTCTTAAGTACAGGGATACAAGCGCAAATGGGAAATCGAAAGGTAAAAAGAAACAAGAAGGGATGCAAATACAATAAACACAGAACAAAATACAAGATTGCTCACGTGCAAAAACGGAGACATTCAGTAACTAAAATTATACAATGGTTTAGGTTTGGTAGCACATGTGTGATCAGAAGAAGATTTTCAAAATACAAATGCATAAAAAGCATACATACACACAAATACTTAAGAATATACACACAGACATATATATACGCACTTGCAAAAAAAAGAAGAAAAAAAACAGACAGATATATACACATACACAGTAAATGTTAGAAAAAATACGAATAATAATAATAATATAATAAAAAAATTTAAATTTACAATCTAAACAATACGAGAAAAAATGCTATTAATATATGCACAAAACGATGTAAAAGAGGACTTGCTCTGAACAAAGGCAGAGAAAGGAGGAGGCCACGCTATATTGTTCTTTTGTAGGCAATTCATGAGAGTACGTCTTTCGAAAGAGAATTTAGCACAAGCAAATATTAGATGCTTGACATCCTGGACTGTGTCACTGGAGCAAGAACACTGATCAGTAGGTGACAAATTGAAGCGCTTCAAATGGGCTTTAAAGTTTCCATGCCCAGTTAGAAACTCGGTAGAACTGTGTATTGAACGCATTAATAATGTATTTTGACAGCTACTATACGACCTTAGTTATGAGCCGTAAAAATGATCAAAGTTATATATGTGTTTCTTTTATGTATAGGTATTTTAAGTAAGTTCCTTTTAAGTAATAGGATAAAAGAGTATTATGTTACTTTTCCATTCTAAAGTTTAAATTGGAGTAGATTGAAAACTAATTTTTAATTAAATTAAGTACTTGTTTCCTCAATCTTCCACTTCTGTAAATTTCAATAGAAAAATAGTCAAATCTTTGTAGATCCCTGTTTTCTAACCACCACAACTGACATTCTCGCGGACTTCGGTGCATCTGCCTGGGTAACCTATCGGGCGTCTGTGAGTGAGTGAGTGATTTTGGGGTTTATGGGCGCAAGAGCCGATTTCGGCTATACTGCGCCAAACATTTGTTTTAATATCTGTGGTCAAGGCGGGAAGAGAAAGAATGAATTGAATGACAAGAAAGAGGGTCGAAAATAGAGAAGGATCACTAGGGTACCCCGGGTTCGTGAAGCCCGTGTTTACCAAAGACAGTAAACCCCGTGGGAAAAGGAAAAGATCACTAGGGCACCTCGGGATTGTGACACCCGTACTCACCTAAAGAAGGTGAGCCCCCTGAGGGGTCGGGCGTCTGTGAATTGTCCTCCTTTGAAAAAAGGTTTGCACTGCAAGACAAGCCCACGGGAGTCACAAGCAGTGCCGGATTACTCATTAGGTGGAGTAGGCAATTGCCTATGGGCCCCGTGCTTTTTAGGGGCCCCTCAAGAGCGGGTTCTGTTTTTTTGCTAGAGCACCAAAAACACCCGGGGGAAGCCTGTGATATCAAGAGTTCGTCTGCGACGAAACATCGTCTTGTATCCAATGTACACCTACTGATGGATAGTTACTCCACAGACTTCGTCCAGACTCCGGATTTTCGATTGTATACACACATAACATTTCGGTAGGTTATTTAGCTTTTCTTTTCCTGAGATTGGCTTACAATCAAGGCTTAATTTTAATTAAGTTACATTGTCCTAGACGTTTCTAGATACGTCTCTGCTGGTCATTGGAGCTCATCTCGAAGTGGAAATCAATCCTGAAAAAAATCTAAGGTAGTGGTTGATAATACCTTTGTTCATATTATGGATCTTGAAGTATAATTTTTTTTGAGTGGGTTCCTTTAAAATTCCTTTGATTGGTTGATTGTTTAAAATTTTGGATTCTCTAGGGACATATGACGCCAAACTCGGAGAGGATATTTTCAATTGAGTTACCCAAAAGAGTTTTAAATAATAACTGTACTTGAAATATCTGAAAAGTAAAAATGCCTGCTTCATATATAACATCAAACCTATGGGAAAATATAGTGTCATTACGAATAAAGAAATTCACACGACAGAAGTACAATGTAGCACTTTTAGATGTATGAAAACATTGTTGTCTAAAACTAAATTGTATGCATACATTATGGAATAAAGCAGAAAAAGGTTTATTGATAAATGGCATTGTGTTAAGAAATATTGCCATGCCATGAGAAAGGTCAACAAACCTAAGTTTGTTAGGAAGGAGTATGACATCCCCTAATTGAAACGACTGCTTGAAACCTTCGCTCATATCTAATACCAAATAATCCTCCAATTCTTGAGGTAAGGGTTGCCACTCTTCAAGAAGCTTATGCTTAAGCTGTTCGTTATTTTCTAGAGGATACAATCTCGATACAGCGCGTTGTCCCCAAAGCATCTTACACCAGTCTAATGCGATTTAAATCGAGGAACACGCTGGTCGATCTATTCTGCAAATATACTCCCTTCCTAGATGCTCCTCAACAGCAGAAGTCCTGCATGGATGCATATTTCCACAAAAATAGTCTGCATCAATGACATCTCAGAGCAGAAGCACGTGTTTAATTTCATCGCAGTAACGATCTCCGGTAAGGGGGTCGTGGTTCAAAATATGGGGCTCCATTCAACATGCCTCTTCCTACCCACACTCCAGGACCACCTCAATGGTCTCTTTTCTTATTGTTAGTGGGATGCAGGGGCATTTTAAACTTCCCAACGCCCTTCAAATTATTGCGCCTTCTCCCTCTCCTCCACTTTTTTCAGAGCACTCCCCTCCTTCACTTCTTACCTTGCCACTGTTTTGATTCACATGGGATTTTCTCTCAACTCTCTTTCTTTGTTTTTGCTTTTTGGAGAATCTTTCCATTTTGCACCACATATGGATCCGCCATGCCCTGGACTGGCAACCGTAAGGAACGAATAATAGCATGGTTTGGCCGCTCTTGTTCATTTCTAACCTTACGGCATCACGAACCACTCACCCACCTTTTGTAAATTAGTGCTCTAAATTAATGAAATCGTTTGCAATTACAGTATAGAGTATTTATTATTGTATTAACTGTTTTCAACTTGTTCACTGTCATCTTTTTCATCACCCTACTATCTTTTGCTTTTAGACATCTTTATTCTTTGTTCAGTAATTGTATTGGTTCAACATAGGTTTTCTTCGAGCTTTGATCATTGCAAAATCATTAATAACATCATTGTGATCAATTTGCATGGTAATATTATTTTAAGTTCGCAGCAACAAGAAACTGTTAAGTTTTTCCTTTTTGCATAGTTTCTCTCTTTTCAGTCTTTATTCTCTTAAGGGCAGAAATACTTCTTTCATGACTTTTTAGGTGGAGGTATTCAGTGTAATTTTAATTTTTTTCTTTCCTTTTTTCCACTCTTCAATTTTCTGTGCCCTAGGCACGTGCCTAAGCGGAAAAGCGTACCTGGTGGAATGAAACCATGCCCCTCCTCCATATCAACTGGCGCTAAAAATCATAACTCAAACGGAGCCGACCCTCATCAGTAAACAGAACGTGTCTTCATTGATATAAAATATACAGTCTGTGTGTTCACACCGCTGTATGTAAACGGTTCCGCCGATGGGCTAATCTTAATGGTATACACCGTTCAGCACAACTAGGTCACCTTTATGCAGACGTCTGAATGAAGTAAACCGTAATACCTTTGTTTTGGTTACCGTAAGCAATTGTTGAGTAAAGCATCTCCGATGTGTCTATTTCCTATCTCTTTCCGTCTGCAGAGCGGGCATCATATGCCGTGGCTTTCGTCGGCCAACCACCGCCAACCTTTCTTACAAGCTATACTTGCCATTTAGAAGGTTTTCGAAGTTCTAGAAAACTACATTTTTGTCAAATCCAAACTCTTTGCAACGCGCTCATCAAAATACCATCATTAAACCTTGGAGAACATTTCTGAAGGCTTTTTGTAGGCATTATGAAAGTGCAATTTCCCTTTGGAATGTGCTAGTAGTTACATATGCATCACTTTTTTACTGACCGCCTTTTCACTATACTTCTCGCAAGAACCTTTTTTCAATTTCATGATTGCATGTTGAAAAATGCGTTTGTTTCTTAAGTTTTGCACTCTAAAGTATTTGTGGCTGGGAATTTTCTTCAAAACCATGCCAATTACAGTTAAAGTACTCGCATATGTCAAAAGTATGTGAATTAAAATGTTGAAATCGAGCAGTTAAAAAAAAAAATCATCTAAACACGGTATGTTCAACAGCCAGAGAACAAATTCAATGATTTCACATAGAGTGAGCTTTTCCCGTTAAAGGTCTCTATATGCGAGTTTTGGACGGCCAATTTGCAAAAACGTTTGCTAATAAAGCATGTATTTTGCATGAAAAAGTGACTTCAAATAAGAAACAGTAGTTTTTATGTGATGCATTTTATTGTTTATTTCAATATTTCAACGGTCTTTGCAATGATATCGTTTTGAACATGTAATTTAATGTATTTCAAGATATAGCACATGTTTGCCTAAAGTGCGGCCCAAACGCAAATTATGAAATATTGTCACGTAGTAGGAATAAGGCGATATTATCCAATACACGATTTATTTTGTCGTAGTGTTTTACATGGGCAGCACCACAACCGAAGACCTATCCAGCTGCAGTACTTTTATAAAAAAAAAACCTGCTGGAGAGTTCTAGAATAACCACCAGGGGAAAGAATAACATAAATTCGCAATTTACATAATTTGCAAATGTCCATAATAATAAATAACGAAAGTCATGATTAAATTTAACAAACAAATACCTGGGAGGCTCGAACCCGAGCCACTTGCATGGTAGAGCAGTGCTCTAACCGTTCGGCCACTCAGAGCGTATTAGTTTGTGACATCAATTTACACATTTTTATTAAAAAAAATAATTGTATGAACAAAATATGCTGCATTAAAATTTTCGATTTAATTGAAGAGTTTGAAAGAAAATTTCAAGATTTTCGAAAAAACGAAGAGAATTTCAATATATTTTCTACCCCGTTCTTCTCCAGAAATAAATAACTTACCTTCAAATGGAATGCATTGAACTGCAAAGTGACATTCAACTGAAAGAAAAATTTGGAAATGTTTCTATACTGAAGCTTTATAAAGATTACGTACACCACGCGATAAAAATCCTCATTTTCTCACTCATGCTTTGTTAATGTCTTCAGCTTTTCGCAGTACATATATTTGTGAACAGTTATTTTCCAAGAATGAAGCATACGAAAAACAAAAATAGGTCAAAGATCACTGACAAACATCTTGAAAATGCATTTAGAATTATAACTTCGACCCCCCCCCCCCCGATATCGATTTGCTTGTGTGTTCAACACAAAAGCAAATTCATTCATCTCATTAACTTGATTTTTCTCCACCCTTATGAAATCCAAACTAAATTAAACGAAACTTTTACAAATTTAAAATAAATGTGTACCTATTCATGTCTAATTCAAATTTTTAAAAAAATATAATAAAAATAAGTTAATTTATTTTAATAAAACTACATAAAGTTAATTTTTATTTCAATTTGTTAAAAAAATTATATATTGTATGAGCGGCCCAGAAAAAAAATTAAATTTTGCAATGCGGCCTACAAGCAGTAGTTTAGACACCCATGATATAGCAGGTATGGAATCGTAGGAAAGACAAGACTGTGCTGGATGCAGAGATTTAGCAGCACTGTCGACTATTTCGTAGCCCTGAATTTCTTCGTTGGAATATATCAAACAAAATAAGAATTTAATGTTTTAAAATATAAATTCTTTTTTAAGGTTTCAATGATTAGTGGATGAGAGGTAGGATTTTGTTAAATTAAAGCTTCAAAGACCCTCAAAGAATCTAAAGATATGACTGTTTTCATTGTTTCGACTCGAGACATATTTCAACTCTGAATTTAAAAAATCTCAGCAATAAAAACATAACATGCAAGATGAAGCTAAAAATCTTTAACTGATTGTTGTATTAAAATAAAACGCTGATATATATTCTTAGACTTAGAAACATCCCTGTAAATAAGAATAAAATTATGAAATTTTTGAACATAAAAAAAATAACTAAAAAGTGCGTAGAAAAATATTATCAGCATTGTCTGATTTTGTAAGACGGTTGTAATTGCGGTTGAAATCCATTTTTTTTAAAAATGTTTTCCTGAACTTTGGTCTTAAATATATGTTTTTGGTTCCAAGTTTTTAAAAAGTTGATCCCAGAATTCTTATATTAAAATAATGATCCCAGATCTCAGACTATAAACAACTACCAATGTTTAGTTTTTTCGAAAGAATTTAGTATTTGAAGGTTCATGATTTATTGTTATCTTGATTTTTGTGTTTGTATTTTGAGAATGTGGGGAAAGAGATCGAAGCAGTGTCGGATTAAACGACATGGAGGCCCTTAGGCAGTCGAGTTCTCGGGGCCCCTTAGTCTGTTTTTGGAGCTTTAACAGAAAACAGAACACGCTTTTGTGGCTCCCTAAAAAGCACGAGGCCCATAGGCAATTGCCTACTCCTCCTAACGAGTAATCCGGCACTGGATTGAAGTATTTTGTAAATTTAGCATCAGTTTTATTTCAGTCAGCATGACAGAAATAGCGAAATATTTAAGTGAGATTGAAATTTCTCTAAATTGATGAATGAATCAAATAGTGAAATAGATGAAAGTAACTTTTCGAAAAAAACTGTAGAGCAGCGTTTCTCTCAAACTGTGGAACGCACCTCCCCCGAGGGGAGACTGGATAACCCTACGAGGGGGCGCCAGCATATGGAAAGTAGAAGATTTAAAAAAATTAGTTTACTGACATGAAGTCTGTTATCATCTGGCGATATTACGTTATCGAAAATAAAAGCTCCTAGCTACAGGGACATGTTTTGCTTACATGTGTAAGCAAAAAGTCGTAAAATGTTATCAATGGTCTTTTACCATTGATAACATTTTACCAGCTATATTACGTTTATAAAATAGTATGTCACTGGCTTAAAACGATACAAGTTCCGTGTGAATTCTGAATCTCAGGAAATGCAATAAGAAAAGTTTAAAAGCTGGTAAAATTACTCAAAATAATGAGAAGACAAGGAGTGGTATGATCTTTGAATGTAGGAAAAACTTCTCATTCAAAACGGATCGGCAGATAGATCGTTTGAAGTGAAATACAGATAACACTTAGGATGGAAAAAATCCATTCAGAATGTTATTTGCCTGTAAATGACAATAACCCCTTCGTCTATTGATTGATTGACTGTAATAAACGTCGCACGAAGAAGCTACAGAAAGGCTTGGCCCTTAGTCGGAATTTTTTTCAGAGATGGTCCAGTGAAAGAGAATATTATATTTTATTTATACCGGTTCTCTTTGATTTCTGTAACAACCAAAAGACAGGATGTGAATTTATGGTAAGCAAGGGCTCGATAACTGCT
Organism: Trichonephila clavata; assembly: GCA_019973975.1. Classification (NCBI taxonomy): domain Eukaryota; kingdom Metazoa; phylum Arthropoda; class Arachnida; order Araneae; family Nephilidae; genus Trichonephila; species Trichonephila clavata. The sequence continues at coordinate 12,909 of BMAO01037561.1, read as the reverse complement.
ACCCGTTCCGAGAAAAGATAGGACCATAAGCGCCAGAAGTCTTCCGTCACCCTCCAAGTCTATAGTTAATTATTTTTTTAAGGAGTATCTATGAGTTCTCAACGCTGGTCCTCTGGGGGAAGGGGAAGGGGGCGCGTTAGAGAAGAATTTCGGCACATTGGACAAAAGCAGGATCAGGAAAAGCACGATCAAGATCTGGCTTAAGGACGATTGAAAAGAAGGGGACAGAATGACCCTGAGAAAAAGACCCCTTTTCGAAGAAAACTGAGGAAATTTTGCATCAATTTGACTTTTGAACCAATTTCTTTTAGCTTCCTGCGCTTATACAGACAAATCGGAGAACCGTGTTTAAACAAAAAAAAAAAAAAAAAAAAGGTAACTATTTTCATTTTCAAATTCTTTTTTGATTTTAAGATTTAATGCGCAGGTATTTTAATTATTGCATAAAATAAAGTGAAAAAAATATTTTGTTGCATTTGCGAGTCATTACTATTTTATTTATTTATTTTTCGTATTACACACATAAATATAAATAACTGTCATCAGTTTCAGAGAATATTTTCATGATGAGTAACATATTTAAATGTGTTTTCGTAACTTGAATCTTAAAACATTTTCGATTGGCATTGTTATTCACATGAAAAAATATTATTTGCCTCTCGTATGAAAATAATTTCTTGAGTCAGTTATAAAAAGTGATAGTAGTTCATTTAAAATACAAAACATTAATGAGATTTTGAGTACATCCATTAATTATTTACCATACTTAAAAGAATCCTGACAATAAATCGAAATTGAAATCAAAACGTTATTATATTTATTGTGTTGATTTTTTGTTTGTAATCCTAACGTATTACGATAATTTTGTTTAGTAATATATGAGCCAATCTATAATTTCTAAATATTTAATTAAAATTGTTTCAAACTGTTAAAAGAATTTTCAAAGAAAGAAAGTATATTTACTTAAAAATACACTTTTCTTTCTTTTGATTGAGGTAACGTGAAATAAACACATCATTTTTCTAATATACTTTAAAACTGCTAAGATAACCATTATTTTGTAAGATTAAATTTGAAAAGCACAAATTCTTTTTTCTTTTTTTTGTATTTATTGCCATTTTAAGAGAGATTTGCTGGCGATACTTTTTTGATTAAGACCTTTTGTCCAGACAATTTAAAAGGATATTCAATGCAATCTAATAATTAAATGTGCATAACTAATTATAAAAATGCATAAAGTCGTATAATTACTTAAAAATGCATAATTTCTTTAAATAAATAATAAAGTTAATTAAAGTTCTAATTAAGTTAATCAAAATTCATCTATAACTATATTTAAAATCTTTAAAAAAGGCAACAATGCCAAAACTGTAGCAGAAATTACTTATAAAAAGCATTTAATGAAATGTTTATTTTTACAGAACAATAATAAATGTTGAAAAAAATAGGTTCGATTTTTTAATTGCTCCTAGTTTAAAACTATTTAAAATGGTAGCAAAATGTATTACAGAAATAAAAATATGATAAACACAATTTATAAAGTAGATAAGAGTGATTTCACAAACAAAATAGAAATGTGAAAAGTTATTCAATATGTAGTAAGATTGTTTAATTTTGAGAAAGGGAACTTTGAATGTAATTAAGATATAAATTTAGTTGAAAAATTGTAGATTTCTTTTGTGATATATATTGTGGCGTTTGTCAAACAGTTTTGAGTTATCTTTAGCAGCAGAAAGTTGTAGCGATGCAATTAAAGATTTTATACTTGTACAGAAATTATTCAATTTTTTTTTCTGTGTCAACCCATCGCTGGCTAATTTTAAATAAAAATCTGGAAAGGAATAAACATGCAATATCTGTGAAAAAAGTTTCAGATACACGATGGTCAGCAAGAGCAGATGCCGTACGAGCTATAAGACTTGGTTATACACACATAGAAGAGGCCCGGGCTGAAATCCGTGATACAAATGAGGAGAAGATCACAATACTCTGGAGGCAACTTCTCTTTTGAAATAGATGGGGAAACATGAAACTTCCCTAATGACCATGATTTGGGATACCATACTCCAGAGGGTGAGTGCTACTAGCAAAGCATTACAATCAATTGTGTGTGAGCTATTAAAAGGAACTAATCTACTGAAATCTTTAGAAAATTATGTACAAAATTTCAGGAATGAATTTGGAAAAGTAGAATAAGAAGCAACTGCTTTATAGGGCTCTCATTTGAAAAGAAAGTTGGACAAGCTTGCAGGCAGCGAAAGAGAAAAATTATTTACGGTGAAACTATAAAGGTCATGAATTTGAAAATAGGGAAAATTTCTTCGTCAACTCATTCTATGTCATATGTGATAGAACAAGCGCAGAACTATTCCGAAGAACTGGAATATATGAAAATGTTATAGAACACATTTTTTTGTATTTTTTGACGAGATGTTACCTGTGAAATTAAGAAGAAAGCTGTACAAAAATTAAAGGATATTTACAAAGACGATATTGAATCGTTTAATTTTGACGATGAATTGGATCTGTTTTTGCTATTTTTAAAAGAAAACAAAGATACACAATGAACACTCCAATAGAAATTTATCGAGTTGCAAAAGAAATGGTCTCGACTTTCCCTAATGTAGATACTTTTAAAAATATTTTTAACTATACCGATATCAAATGCAATCAGGTGAGAGATCTTTTTCGGCTTTAAAAATTATTTAAGAAGTAGTATGGGAGAAGACAAACTGAACAGCATGGCCATATTATATATAGAACAAGATGTTTTGGACCAAATGGATACTGCAAAAATAATCGATGAATTTGCCCGAGAAAAATCAAGACGTAAAGTTGTATAGCAAAATTTTAAGCTTTTAAGTAAGGTTTTTTTTAATTCTTTAAAATAAAGTTTAATTTTTTTAGCCGTTAATTTTTTTTAGCTATACATTTTGAGAATTTAAGGTCAGCGAATTTTTTCACTATTTAAGATTTTCGACTCTTCAGCCCAGGGGGCCCCAAACCTTTTACCGCCAGGCAGTGGCGGCGTTAGGCGTCAGCGACGTCGGCAACCGCCGACGGCCTCGCGCTTGAGGGGGCCTCACAAAGTTTTTAATTATTTAAAATTTAGTTATTCAGTTCGACTATTTTAATTTCTATTTGTGTAATTTTTGTCATTATTTTATTAGCAATAAATCGCGTTTACTCATACATTATTGTAACTATAATTCGGCTTATGTAATTTAACGTTTTCTTGACTGGGGGAAAAAAAGAGGCCTCGCGAACCCTAATTTCGCCGACGTCCACGCGTTGTCTAGCGCCGCCACTGCCCTCCAACTAGCTTAATCCACCTCTGCATCAGACTATTCATAGTTATTCTATGTAATTTTAAAGTAAGTGGTACTTATAGGTATCGTCGATTTTGTGGTCGTGGTAGCCTAGTGGTCAAGGTATCGGATCGTGGCTGGCGTGTCATAAGTTCGAGCTCAGCACCAGTAAAAACCCGCCGTGTACGGAAAAGCGTTGCCTGTTAAATCTGTCGAGAGCTCAAACATCCTTCTGTTGGTGAGGTGTGGTAGGTAGGAGAGGGGGATGAAAGCTCAGGTGTCGTCTGCGTCACTTGACCATGGTTCAAAATTACGCGGACCATCGACAAAAGCCCTCGTGATGCTAATCAGTGCGACGTTAATATTCACTCACCAAAAATGGCTCTTAGGATCCGAAGCTCAAAGACACCAAGAGAATATTCATCAATTTGAGTCACTGATCAAATTTCAAATCAGTGTGCGAGTACAGGTCTAATAACACATTTATAAATTAGACCTTTTAATTTTCCTCTGATCTTTGGCAGCAAAAATTATCCTTTGTATTTCAAATGGAAAGTTGTTATTAATGTTAAACCTGAGAGCCTAGAAACACAAAGGTCTCAAAACTTCTCAAATAAGGAAGCGCGTGAATGTGGTAAAACTTTATTTTTTTATATTTGGAGTTATTATTTTGATAACTAAGAAATGATGATGTAATTTAAACATTAAGATATGTGTTGTCTGAAAGTTGGATTGGGTTCTCCGGAAGTGATTTGACTATGTTTGAAGACCCATGGCAGACTAATGCTCTTGTCTGAATTCAAACCACTGTGTGAAAAGGCATTTACTTTCAAAATAATTTCAGATGAAGCCAGAATATGTGGAATTCTTCAGCATGTCCAAATTACCAAATATATACCCCCCTTTCCCCCCATAAAACTCACCTAGTAATATAAAACAAGGTAACGCTTCGATTCCTTTTTTTTTTTAAAAAATAAAACTTCTCTTTCGTTTAAAGATTGTGTTTAAGATGCAACTTCGCTTTTCCACGAGATTTTTATAAATATGCGAAGCATGTCAACATTTTCGACACTGAGACTTTTCTCAAATTTACATAGTTTCTTGTATTCTTTCATATAAACTGAATATTTTGTATTCAGAATATATCTCAAAACGAATACAGAACCATAATTCACTTAAGTACGTATATTTCTCTAAAAAATTGTCTTTTTTGCAATTAATGTTATTTCCATTGTTTTTTGGAAAATCCTTAATAGATGGCAGCACGAATCAAAGAAGACAATAATGCACTTAATTGGGTATATTTAAAAGAAATTGGTTTTTTTTTCGATCAATATTTCATTTGTTTTTGGAACCTCTTAATAGATGGCAGCACAAATCAAGCTTGTCATTATGCACTTTTAATTAGGTGTATTTTTTTAAGAAATTGTTTTTTTCAATCAATATTTCATTTGTTTTTAGAAGTTCACAATAGATGGCAGCACGAATCAACGAACCAAACACGTAATTTTCCTGGAACCCTCTCCCCCCTCTAATCATTTTCCGATTCTTAATATGGATTCGAATGTATTTTTTTAGTTACTAGATTGATGAAATTGTGCTATAATGAAGAATTAATAACTCTAATTTGTGTAATGACTCGAAAGATGTTTCCTTCCAGGAAAAAAAAGGTAACAAGAATTAGCTTCAAACATGATCAAAAAAATAAAGCTTAGAGTTCTAATTTATTTTATTTCTGCAAATTAAAAACAAATTATTTGCAACACTGTAGTGGAAATATATATATTTTTTATTTTCTTGGAAATTGAGATATTACACACGTTTTTAAGCGAAATAAAGGAACAATCCAGGAATTTATTTTATTTTCTGTTTAATACAGATTTTCTTTTTATTGCTCATTAAATGAAAACATGTAACACACGTAACGTCTTCCAATGATTTAAATGCTCTACTACTATTTTTTTTTTTTTTTTAAGAATGTTCCATGCTTCACTATATAATTAAGTAAAACAAAGATTTATCGTCTTCCATTTTGGTGTAACATTGTGTATAGTCCTAAATTTTCATTTAGTTTAAGTACGATAAGCAGGGAACTTGTTTCATTTGCTGTTTGATGTGAGGCTAATACTCTTTTGTTGATATAATTTTCTTATAAAAAGAAATAGTTTCTAACATTATATAATAATTTCTAGTTTTTACGTTGTATGAGGTAATAAATGTTGCAAAAAAAAATTTCTATGTTCTGTAACAACAATTTGATCGCAAAATTTTTTTATATATAATGATATGTTTTTTTTTCTCTCTTTTTGGTATTTAAATAAGACAAAGAAATTTATACTTTACGAAAGATTTTACTTTTATTATTAGAGATCTAAAAAGCAAGAATTTTGTATTGTTTTAACACAATGTTTATTTACCTAAGTTATAATTTGATAATCTTTTTAAAAAATTTTAAAAGCCACAAATGTTGTTTTGATATTTAAGAATTTTTTTTAAAGCAAAAAATTACAGTAATAATTGGCAGAAAAATTTCTTTGAAAAAATTTTAAGACAAATTTCTTTTTGAAGGAATGAAAGCATCGACAGATTTGAGGCATTGTTAATACTTCGATAACATGACAACAACATTTGTTTCTTTAGAATGTATACTCTAGAAATTACTTTAAATTTATCAGATAAAACACAAAGTTAAATAATTAAAAGTGAAAAAAATATCAAATTTAAAATGTATCATGATTTCTGTGTCACTCACTGTTAGGTCAGCAAACCGAAACACATTGTGACTGATTTGGTTTTTGGAAGAAAGAGAAACGTTTGACGCACGAACGAAATTTAAACTCGGTAACACATTTACTTGGAACCTTAGAAAAAGCTGCATTTTCCACTTCTCTTAATTAGTTGAAAAAAGATCAATTCGTTGAAGTTTCATGAAAAAATGAAAGCAGTCCACATTGAGTGCAATGCAGCAACGCTGGTGGCTGGGTGAGTGGGATATCACTCTGTTTCGTTAAGTTTCGTTTTCGAAGCAGGCGAAGAGAAAATGACGTCACATCTCCATAACATCCAAGCCCGTTCTTTGAATGGTTGAGTAGTTCATGCGTTGCCTGCCTCCCACAGGAAAGCTTGAACTCCTATCATGGGAGAACTTTGGGGAGACTTTGTAGCCCGTTCTTTCTGATTGAGAATTGCCTCAAAAAAGCACCTTTTTAAGGACTTTACGTTGAATCTGGGATCGGCCAATCGGGAAGCTGCCTCCAGCAGTCAGGATGGAGGAGATATGGATTTCGAAGTGCTACCAAAGCTCGATTCACTATACTGTTCTCCGATTGGAGGAGACCCAGTTCGAACATTTTATCTTTGCCCTCCCACAAGAAATGTTATATACGAGCCGTTGTTCATCTAGTTTAACCGCGAAAATTATCTACAATTTTCCAGTATAAATTTAAATTTGTGCTGACACAGCAGCTGATTCTTCCGTTTCAAGCTGCGCAGTAAGCAGTATAACTTTATATGCGCCTAGCGTTGTTCGAAGTCAGTGAGTGATCACGAAGTTTTCGAAAGGAATGGCTGTGGCGTTCGCGCGCGCTTTCACTTGTTTCGGAATGAAGCCAAAGGTGAGTAAATTCTTCGGAAATCATTCTTGTGCCATCATCAATGAGTTCTGGTAAGAATTTGGAATTGTCTTTACTTGTATGCTAGCAACGCAGAGATCCGTGGACAGTTCAGCCACCGAACTTACGAACGTAAGTACTTTTCGAAATACCAATAACACTTTGGAAGAGAAGCGTCTCTTTAAGGTACATTTTATTCAAATATTTCTTGGGAAAATTTCGTTTTGTTCGTGAGATGAAATTCGTAAAATATTTTTTTTAAAAAATCGTTTGTTGTGTGTGCTTGGAGACATTTCAGTAATTTAAAGTGTTTTGAGTGCATTCATTGTTTTGAATATTTTCTACACAGTAAATTGTTTTGTAGGGTTTCGCCGACCGTTCCTCGGAGAAGATACACATCGGAAGCATTACTATTTTGGATTTTTTCATACCTCTGGAATTGGAGCAGAGGGAAAGAGAAAAAGCAGAGCATTGTGTGTGTGTGAAGAGGTACGTGACTTTTCTCTAAAAATCTGAGTGTATAATTTTTTTGAAAATAAGAAGTTAAAATGATAAGTGTTTTTTAAAAAATTATTTAATAAATTTTTATACTTAATTCATTTCAGTAACGGTAAAAAGCCGTCTAGATAAGTATGAATATGTTTATGTGAGTAAGATACGATTTCAAATTTAAAAATTACCGATAATGTATTTGTGTGTTCTAGCATTGAGAGATTCTCCACTTTTATTTTTTGCTTTCGATTAACTTTGGCATTATACCATAAAACGTACCGTGAAATCGAAAGAAACTGTAAAGACCGTTTCATTTGGCGGCTTTTAGGGATACGATCTTCTATTTCCGTGGAGAATTATTGGGTTCGTTTTCAATCCCACGAAGAACATTTTGGAACGTTCTCTGATAGTCACCTTTCTCTGGGTGCCGAATCTTCGTTCCATTCTTGAGATTTTCGCCTGTGAACTCTGTCGGAGCACTTATTCGTTATTAGGATTCTTATAATTTTTTTTGTTAATTATTTGATTTAAAGTATTTGTATAAAGTCCGGAACGCTCTTTAACTACGTCTTATTTCTACAGGAGTTTCGAGAGCTACGGTTTCTTATTGAAACGGAAAGTTTTGTTCGAGAAGTTTGCAATGGATAATGCCCAGAAAGTGGAATCGGAATGGATATGCCAGAAAGGTTCATTGGAGTTTCAACAGTGAATTCCTTTGCAGCTGGAAGCATTGTGAAAGAGGTATGTGGCTGTTTTCTAAGAATCGGAATGCGTAGATAACTTTTTTTAGGATTCTGCGAAATTTTGATCATTTTAATAATTACGAGTTTATGTGGGTTTTTTTTATTGAAAACTTTCACTTTCCTCTTATAATTTCTTGTACTCTTCAGTTTAAATGCAATTTTTCAACGATCCTCTTTCCGTTGCAATGGGTCCACTTTGGCGCCCCTTTTCAAATTCTTCGCCAATGACTCAAATGCAGAAAGGGCCACTGGTTCGAGCGACTTAAATTTTCCGAGATTGCTAAGCGAGCCATTTGTGGTAACCGAGAAGATTGAGTACGTTTTATAGGTTTTGTTGTTTCAAGAATTTTTAGTATTTTATTAGTTTTATTTTTTTTTCTTTCTTTGTTGTAAATTACTTAATGTTAAGTATATTTTTTGTTGTTTTTGTTATATATATAGCATACAAAAAATGTTTTATTGGCTTATATTTGTGGCCGTATCCCTAAACGTTTCAATCGATTTTCCGCGTTGTCGTTTCCTCGCATTTCTGCATGTACTTTTTCGTGGAATATTTGACAGTTTTTTGGCTTCGATCTTCGGGCGCGGATGTTTGTTCAAATTCAATTTTTTAATATAAATTTTCACACACATTCACAACGGCTACCAACGAATATTAGTATTGTTACAACTGAGTATTCTGGAGGTTTTTTGCTGTTTCTTTCGTTAGGAAAAAAAGCTGTTGGAATAGTACATATGAAAGACGATTTAATTGGTTCGTCGTATGCATGTCTTACATGTTTGAAAAGCATGGAGTTGAGACAAAAGAAAGGTTAAAAAGGCAGTATGATGGTTTTGAAAATAGTGAATTTCAATTTTTCAGTTTTAAATCATTCCTTTTAATCAACTGAAATTAATTTTTTTCTTCTGTTTTTACGTTTTGAAAAACATAATTTTGCAACGATTTATAAATGCGTTTTTGTGATTCCACTTTTTTTGCCATGTTGAATTTCGCGCTTTTGCATAACGTATTCTGGAAGGGTTGGTTGCAACTCCAAAGAACAAGAAGTGAGAGCGCGCTAAGTTGGCGATCTTTTAAAATTGCGCCAACCAGCGGCCGATTCTACTTTAGAGAAATTGTGTTATATTCGGAAAGTAACTACTTTTTTTTATCAGATGAAAGGCTTTCTGTAAAACATTGAAGATTTTATCGAGTATAATAGAACTGTTTTATAAAAAAATATCAAGTATTTTTTTTAAATGCTGAACTGGAAGTTTTCTTATAATGAATATTATTTTATTTTTTATAACAGATTGGGATTATTAAAAATATATTTTTTGGTTTTTAAACTGGAAGCATTTAAAAAAAAACTTTAATTTTGTGTGAGAACTATTCTTTAAAAAAAAAAAAAAAATTTCCCATGAAGTTTCAATTACAGTGCTTCTTTTCAAATATGCAAGGTATTAAGGCTACATAGTGCCGTACAAATTACGAAAAATTTTCTTTTGCATCTTATTGTGGCCCATATCATTGGGAAGCTTGCCGCAAAATTTCACAAATCTGATAACAAAGTTTGTAAGATATTTGAAGTTTTTTGAGCTTAGGTTTTATTTTAAAGCATTTTCCTACTCTTAACTTGAATTATTTATAAATATTTTTAAACTCTTTCAGTGTGAAATGGTTATTAAAATACTTTCTGCTTGATTATGTTTTGAGTTCTCATAGTTACTCAATTGAGATTGATTTCAATGCCAATTTTTGTTTTGAAAATGCTATGGCCAAAATGTTTTCAGAGAGAGAGAGGTTGCTATATCAAATAATATATTTGAAAGAGATGGAATACTACTGAAATTAGACTTCACTATATTTTAGAGTCGTACAACAAGCATTAAAACTTCCTAAACTGCCCAATTAAAAACCGGAAAAAAAATTTAATTTTATGTACAAACCATGCAATTTTTAGGTTAAGGTAAAATCATAAATAATTTTGTACATGTTTTGTGTTTCAAAACTTTTGTGAAAATATTGGGTTAAGATTAAGCCGAATAACCTGTTGTTGTCACAAATGCCATCAATATTATGGGAAAATATATTTCGAATTTAAAAAAAAAAGGTTTTCAGTCATTAACATATTAAAAAATTGAGAGCTTTAAGGTCCTCATATGTTTTTGTTTTAAGCCATTACGATCTTTTAATGCATTTTTCTTAGACATTTAATTTTGAATATGTAAGTGTTTTCTAATCCCTAAGGCTTTTTTTTCTGGTCAAGATCGAGTCTTGAAATTTTTTTTGTATCTACTCCCAAACATATGCTCTGTAAAAGTTAGTATAGATTTAGGTCTGAGATCTCTAGTTATTTATTCAAAGAATGCTAAAATTAATATTTAAAAATTTTGTGTTTTTTCCAGGCTTAGCTGGAAAAAAATTATGAAAAATCAAGGGAACAAATTTTTAAATCCATAGCAACTTTTATAATAATCTAAGAAACATAACTTAAAAAGACTAAAAATTTTAAAAAGTGAGCATTTGATAAGAATTTTTTCAAACTTTTTAAAATTGTTAGATAAAGGCTGGTCGCACACACAAATTGAATAGTTTTACTTTAAGAATCAACTTAATATAATCTTGATATAAAACAAATTATTTTTACTGTTACTGCCTCTGCAAATTTTTTTTGAAAAAGGGTACCTTGTAGCCTTAAAAAATATTTTAACCCTTTCATGACTAAGGAAAACATTTTTCTCCATTTTAAAATGAACTTATTGTAACTTATGTGTCTTTTTATACAGAAAATCATAATAGAATGTATGCAGAGCACAATTACATGTCCGGGAAAGTTTAGAGGGGGAAATAATGTGAAAGGAATTGACACCACTGAAACATGCGAGTTGTATTCTAATTCTCACTTCAGTTTATTCTGTCCTTTAATAATACATTAATATTTCATGTTATTCGGTGAGTATAGTTTTCGCACAATGATAAAGTGTATCTCAAGAAATACTTATACATTGTCAAGTTGATTTTTATTTATTTTATGTCTCAAAAATAAAGAGTTACATGTTAATATTGAATCCTGAGAAACTTAATTGCCCTGTAAGGGCTGAAATTTCGGAACTTATAATGCATAATCATGCTGTTTAGTTATGGAATACCAGAGGAAAATATTGCATGAAATTCTTTGTTGAGATAAAAATGTGGATGAATAACTTTTTTAAAAAAATTTTAAGATGTGATCAGCGAGTAAATGTAAGAAACATTTCTTTTTCATAACTTAATGGAAAGTAACTGATGAATATCTGGAAGTACTATGTAATCTAGATTCTTTTTTTACCTTGCATTCAATACTAACCTAAAACATTAGAAAGGCATGAACAATAATTCATCACAATGGAAATGCAACGTAGACATAACCAATGCTAAACTGTTGACTAGAAAAAATTATTTTGCATAAAAAGGAGCTCCCTTTCAAACATATAATGTTGATATATTATATATGAATTGCAATCAATATTTTGTATTTTATTTTTCAAGAAATTATGTGTATTTAAAATAAGTTATATTTTTATTGTAAGTTGTAACTCATTGCACATTCAATTTCCAAATGACCCAGGTAAAGTCTCTACGAATGAAGAGTCATAAATTGGTATATTTGATTCCCCATGGTCAATCCTATAATGGAAACAATATGATTTAAAACATTTTTTTAATTTTAAATAAAAGACATGTACACACACTCATGCTATGAGCACAATTGTATGAAAGTACTAATTAAAATAGTAATTACAATGCTATGAACTACTAGAAAATTCACCAACAAACATTCTCTAAGAGACTAGAATTAGATAAATACATCTAGCCTTCGAGAGAACATCAGCTAGTATTTGAATTTAAAAAAGAAACTGCAGAACAAAGAATTACTTGCGTTATTTGATAACAGTTTATGGTTTGAAATATCTATAATATAGTGTACAGGACCACAGTAAGCATTTAAGATAGTATTTATTTCCAGTAGCAGAGAGGTTACGTGATCCTTCACGTACTACATCGGAATGGCGTCCTCCTACCAGTTTACATAATATAGACAAGGGTTTTTGTACATGCGGAGCCATCTATTAAATATACTAAAAACTAATATCTAACAATATCCAATGTAATTATTACTTTTGAACATCCAAATCCAGATGTAGAAAATTCATTTAACTAACTTTTCTGTACTTGGAAAATGAAGTTGCCAGATATTTTTTCATTGTTGTAATGAACCCAAATCACTGTGCTACTCACCTTTTAAATATGTAATATTTTTGAATATAACTTTTTAGCTTTCCCTTTTTCCATGGTATAACTTGAATATATAACTGAGGAAGAATATCAGAGGATAAGAATAACCAAATGAGATTATAACCGTCACGGATAAAACGCATTCTCCGAAGGGCCCTTTCAGTCTCATCGCTTTGCATCAGAATAGAAATTTCAATAACAGTAAAACTCCTTTCAGTATTTCTCCATCTAAGAGAGTCTTCTTGATGTGACAAATTTGCATTTCATAGGTTGCTTCTTCGAAATTTTGCATACCTGAAAAGTAAACAATGAATTTCATAACATTAATTACTTTGTCAGAATTTGAAGCAAACATGCTTTAATTCTGCAAGGATTCATGCAAAACATTTGAGGACTTTGGCAGTTGTTATTGGTGAATTTCGTTTTGCAATGTTATGGCTTTCTTGTGAAAGTTTTAGAGGTCACTACTGAGCAATAATGTTCAGACCAGCATACCA